>CAIGRP010088845.1:0-12472 GCA_903798385.1 Fraxinus cuspidata
AAATTACAATAGCTAGTGCAGGGGGTGAACACTAGAAAGCTTGAAATATGTTTGAAAGACTAATACCCCCTATAATAGAGTTCTGATCAAAAACCTAAGTGACGGCAGTAGACATCAAAATGTCGAGGAATTATACTAAAATTTTCTAATTTCCAACTATTTTACAATTGATTTAAAATATTTACAATGTGTGTGTCAAGGGGCTTAGATAAAGCTGCGGTCCTTGACACCTGGGCTAGCTCCGCAGTGATGGATAGAAATGGCTAATTATGGTCAAATTACGGGTATTAAAACAATCAAGTCAATTGCTCCAAGATCTCCGTCTCCATTTAGAAACTCAGTTGCAAAGGCTTAAATAATTTTTGTTCGTCCCACTTGCAATCCTAAACGTTAATTTTTTGTCGAAGGATATGAGCATTGAACTCTTCAAAAATCAAATATAAATAATACATTAGGAAGTAGGATAGCGTATATAAAAACGAGAAATCTTGAAAAATAGACAACACTAGTTAATTTGGTTTTTCTTTTTGTTTTTGATGGAAATTGCTCGCCTTTGATTGAATGTTAACTCTTCCACAATTAAAAAAACTAGTCACCTTGTCCACGTTTCGTCAAGTTTCGCCAATAGTTTAAATGCTTTATAACTTAGATCAAGGTGAAATGGCTCATTGTTGCATGCGTCAGGACACTCATTTGTGATTGTTATAGTAATAGGAGATCGTAAGCATTCTGCATATTATGTACACTTCACCTGTATACATATTGCAATTAATTAAATAAATTGCACATGAAAATTCAATCTTTTCACGAGAATTATTATCCTAAATAAAATTGATAACATTGTCAAGAGGAGTACTAGTTTGAACCTACATATCCCATTTTTCCCGATAAATTAGATAACTTTGCGATCACATTCCTATGAGAGTGCCTCAGCTTCAATCCACTTCATGAAATAGTTCGTGACAAGTTGCAAATGAGAATGCAATCTTTGCACGAAAATTATTATCCTAAATTAATTTTATAATGTTGTCAAGAGGAGTACTTTTTTGGTTTAAATTATAATGTCATTATAATTTAAATGTTAAAGTCAAGGACTCACAACTAGTACACACGTATCCATCACTTATTTGTACCGATTTATAACTTGGTAACATTTGTAATTTCTCCCAAAGTAAAACCATATATGAATAGTTCAAAAAACAATTTGACCGCCTGATAGCAAGTTCCACAACCTGCTCCTGATTTAAATAGATTGTTGTTTCCCGCAGCTGTGAAGCCATTATATGGAGGATACGATCCATCATTTAAAAATCCTCAAGCGCCTCCAAGTAATTTTTAAACAGTCATAAGAGATAAAAAATGTTATAAACTGAATAAAGAAAATGAATTAGAAGATTAAATCAACCAACAATAAATAAGAAAATGAAAGCTATAAAAAAGGGGGGCAAAAAATGCTTTTCCATTTAATTTTGGGATAATTACAGCAAAAGCCATAATCATTCGAAACACTAGCAAACTTTCCTCGGAACTTTGATTTGTTGCAGTCATTACTTCTAACCTTTTCAAACGTTGTAGATGAGGCCATTTTGGATGGTTTTCGTCAAAAATGCCGTCATAACAGTTAAAGTTTAACCATCTTTGAATTAACCAATGAAACCACTAGACTAATGAGAAAAACTTGAGGAATCACAGCCAAATGCACACGAGTAGGAACTCTCAAGACTTAGATCTTAGAATACATCCCAAAATTGTTTATAGAATCCGAATAGAGAAGAGAAAATAGGCACTAGATTCACCTCCAAAATTAGTAATATCAGACAAAAATAACTTGGAATAGAAAATGTGTAGACAGCAATGATGGTCCTGTAATAAAATTATGAAAACAAGCAAGATCGAACACCTACTGACAAGAGAGATGTACTCGTCGTGTTTGCTAAGAAGTACTTAAATCCCCTTGTCTAAATTTTGACCAATAAGTTAGACCAACAAAGAGAATAAATAAATAAATAAATAATTGGTTATGAGATAAACACCTTCAGATTCCATTTGCTTTTTCCAAGTGGATCGTTGGGAGAAGATGAAAACGCACTACCATCAACATCACATGCATATTCAACACTTTCTGTCTTTCCACAAGCTATTTCTTGCCAAAATTCTTTCTCCAAGAAAGTTGAAGGAAGGCCTCCTGCACTATGATATCTACGAGCACATTCCTTGTTCCCTATTTTCTCAAAATCCCGTAATGTATAGTTTTTTTGGGGGGAAAAAAGGCATGCTCAACAATAACAAAAGCGTTACATGTGGAGAAGGAGAAGGCAGTGCCATTAGTGGATTTCTTGAACTGAAGTGGTGAAGGAAAAAAGGAGTGTCCCATTAATCTATTGGCTTCATTGATTAATTGAAGAATTCCATTTTGGGGTTTTGGGAGAAGATAAACAGTACTTTCCTTTTCATTTTCCTTTTTGATTTTTTTAATTTTTTGAATTTTATTTTATATGGTAATATTATTTGGTTAAAAATTGTCATACTTTAACTTTTTGGATCAACTGACGGCATTTTTTATGGAAACAGTCCAAAAGGGCCTCAACTACAATGTTTGAAAAGGTTACAGGTGACGACCGCAACAAATCAAATGTTTGTGGAAAGTTTGCTAGTGTTTCAAAAGTTTTGGGCTTTTGCTGCAATTATCCCTTTAATTTTTAGCATGCATGGATTGAATTTTTACCACTTCCACCTTGACAACCATTAGGGCTCGCATAAGACGTTGCTATAGCTTTTGAGAAAGTTGCAGCAATAGAATAATTGAGTGATTTGCACGATGAATAGTTCATTGGGGTTAACATAATAGTTAGGACGTTCAAAAGAGAAAAAGACAGGGATTTTATGATTAAACATTTTGCTAATATAATTTCAAGATCAATAATAATGTAGCTTGCTGAGTTAGTTCCATTCTTCTCGTACATAGATGGTTTTTATAGTGTAAAAAAGTTGAAATAATTATGTTTTATAAATCAAAAGATTGCATGAATTTAGCTGAGATAAATGAAATCTACACAATTCATAATATTGCACCGAAAAAATTTAAACAATTTTCATAATATTACATAGAATAGTATTATCTAACACCAGTAATATTTTCATAATATTACACCGAATAATATTATCTAGTACGAGTAGCATGAACTTAGGTGAGATACATGAAATCTGAATAATTTTGGTAATATTACATAGAGTAGTGTTATCTAGCACGTGGTATTTTATCTTGAAAATTGTACTTTTGATGGTTTTCATTGAATATGAATATTACAAGTACTAACCCAATAAAAAAGGAAACTAATTATACACAAAATCATAAAGCTAGTTATCCTAAACTAATTATCTTTATCTTAAGAGATTCCTACAACTGTGCAATCCCTAATTCTAAGATCTGAACACTCCTCTTCAAGTTGGTTCATAGACTCACATATGGCCAACTTGTCTAAAAACCTTGAAAACAGACGATCTGAGGTTGCTTTGGAAAGAATGTTAGCCAAATTATCTTCAGATGAATATTAGGTAATTATGTAATCTTTTCATCCAATCTGTCTACACAAAGATGGATTCACAAAGCCTAAGGGTCATACCTTTGAATTCAACTTCTACACTTAAACAAGCATCAACACTACGCTTCTTGCTTCTCTATGTGACAAAATTACCACCTACAAGGTTGAAGTAATCCGAAGTAAATCGTATATCATCTATGGCTCCAGTCCAGTCAGCATCAGTGTATGCTTCTATGCTTTTGTAATTAGCATTTTTAGTAAATAAAATTCCTTTTCCAGGAACAGTCTTCAAATACCTCAAAATTTGGATTACTGCATTCATATGTTGTTTTCAACGATAATGCGTAAATTGACTGACAATACTCAATGCGTAGGCCAAATTTGGTCTTATATGTGCTAGGTACATCTATCTTTCTATAAGTCTTTGGTATCTTGTCTCATGTTAGTACTTGGTTGGACTCTGTACGTAACTTCAAACCTTCTTCTACTTGTGTATCAATTGGTTGATATGTCAACATACCAGTTTCTTAAAGTAGGTCTAAGGATTTTTTTTTTTTTTATAGAAAGGTTCTTCTATTAGTTTGAGACGTTTGTATCCAATAAAATATTTCAGCAAACCTAGTTCTTTCATTTCAAATTTTCGAGACAAGTAGTTTTGTAGAGCCTTATTTCTTCAGAATCATTTTTTTTGTAATGACCATGTTATCCACATATACAACGAGTACAATAATGTTACCCCGCTGCTTCTTTAGAAATAAAGTGTGGTCTAAACTACTCAAGTAATAGCCAACAGCTATCATAGACTTGTAAACATTCGAACCGTGCTCTCGAAAATTGTTTTAACTCATACAATGATTTCTTTAACCATCACACCTTTCAACTCGACCTTTTTTATATCACGCATCCAAATGAGAGATCCATGTGAACTTCTTCTAACAATTGAACATGAAAAAAAGTGTTTTTCACATTGAATTGTTGTAATGGCCAATACAAGTTCATAGCTAAAGATAATGAGACTTGAAATGTGTTGATTTTGGCTATAGGTACAAATGTCTAGGTGTAATCGATCTCTTAGGTTTGAGTATAAACTTTTTGCCAACAATTTTGCTTTAAAGCGTACAACTGTGCCATCCATCAGCGTTGTACTTCACATTGTAAATCCATCGACATCTATCTTGTTTCTTTCGAGAAGGAGGACCAATGAGTTCTAGGTTTTAATTTTTTTCAAGGATTTCGTCTCCTTGTTTATAGGATTTTTCCTCCTAGGATCTGCTAAGACTTCCTACACACTCTTAAGAATAGATACAATCGAAAATTGATTTATAAATGACTTATTTGACTTTGATAACTGATGGTTAGACACATAATGACTCGTATGGTATTTAAATTTACTAGAAAGTCCATGTTCATATGTGAGTTTAGGAATACCTCTTGTATGACGCTCATGTAACTGTTTTTTGAGTGGCTCAAACACTAACTTAGGAACATCCTTAGCAAGCGATTGATTAGGTATATTAGTTATAAAGTACTCAAATTCGGATAGAGATGAAATTTGAGTTGAAGCTAATTTGATCCACAAAGTTATACCATGATAATCTGATTCAACTACTCCTTGATTGAGTGGTCCAGCTTGTGAGTCATCACCACTGGAATCCAATTTTATTACTTCTATCCAAGTTACTCACATTTTGATTATTAGAATCAATGTATTCGTTTTCCCCGAAAGTGTGATAATTCAAGTCTTAAAAATCATAATTTAGAGTCTGAATTTCTTTCCGATACCCTACCTGAAGTTCAGGCTTTGAGGAAAAGTACATTGACCTTTCATGAAAAACAACATCCATTGTGATAATCTTTCGCCGATTTGAAGGGTGACAACATTGGTACCCTTTTTTATTAATAGCAAACCCTAAAAAAACACATTGCAACACTAGATGAGTCAATTTGTTGTGCTGATGTTTATAAAGATGTACAAATGCTATACAACCAAGGATAGTAAATTTGGGATGGCTGGAACAACAACTGACTCACCTGACTCTTAACACTACAAGGATTCCATGCCAACCCCAAAAGAGCGGCATTGCATGTCAGCATTTCTACTAGCATTTGCTTCAAGGTCGTCAAAGGCCCATTCAAAGTATAAAATGCCTCATCCGTTGAAGCACCATCTAGCAAAGACTCACCTAACTCTAACACTCTAATGAAAGAACAATTGGAAGCCTCGTCTAACTGGCAAAAATAAGGGATTTTGCTCGGCCTTAGACATCGACACCATTTTTGTTGTGTCCTCACTTAATTACATTGGCATGATCACCCATGTATGCCAATGCCTATACATCACAAATTGCACGACAAGTGTCATGAAAGTAAAAACTCAAATCATAATATTGGAACGTGAACTTAATCATTACTTACAACGCATGATTAATGTTTCCATCCATAAAAATGACTAAAATGTCCTTAAAATTGTCTAACAAAAAGGCCATTAATATATCAAAAAGTGGTTGAAAATCAAATGGTTAAAAGGCTAAAGAAAGAAAAATCTTAAGGATTCAATCTTCCACTCTAAAAATCCGCCTAGGATCAAGTAAAATTAGGGTCAAGCACTCTTGAAAATCTGTCAGGAACTTCTTTCTTCCTTCAAACAAAAAGCCAATAGACGCATACCCTTAAACTTTAAAAAGGGCCAAAACACTTTCAAAACTTCAATAGGGAAACTTCACTACTAGCAATAAAAACAATTTTTTTAGGTTAATAACTTAGTGTCATCTATGAAAAACCTAATAAACGAAGAGAAAATCCACGCCAGAAACGTAAAAAGTAAGAAAATAAGTATAAGCAGATCAAGCAATGAAGAATCCAAGGAGTGAATACGAAGGTCCTAGTATTTTCTTTTAAAGAAATACCTAAAATCGAAGATGCAGAAAGTGAATAAAGCTTGTTAGGCTGACTAGAACTGTGAGTGAAATGGCTGCTAATATGCAGTGTTTCGCTGAGGGTAATACGATCATGAGATAACTCATGGAGCAACTAGGCTAACTAGCACCACGTCCTAGGAGAGGGAAAGTGAGAGTAAAAATGGAAGCCCTCACGCAAAGAAAGAATGTGTTGGATTCTTCGTAGCAAGAAGCCAATCCACCATCGATCCATCACATACGGGAAAATTAGTGTCCTATTATGAATAAAAGCACGAAGTTTCAAGGTCCACAAGTACATTCAATAGGCAATGAACCTCCTAAAGAGTTTGATGAAAGTGTCATGCTAGAAACCAACAACCACATAAAATGGGAGGAGAAGGTTTCCATATGCGTTCCGATAGAAAAAGTGGAAAGAAAACAGCTTCAACCAGAGGAGAAGGATAACAATGAAAGATATGCTCTATTATATGAGTTGGTCAAGGAATTGGGAAGCCCTATGATGTTCACATGCTGAAAAGCAGAAGTTTAGTGGCATTGACCATATTCGAGAATATAACAAACAAATGAACTTCATTGGAGCAACTCCAACGCAAAATTGCTGAAGCTTCCACACTACGCTATCTAGAGGGGCTAGGAAGTAGTATAAGATGCTAACACCTGACAACATTGGTAGTTGGCTTGATCTTAGGAACCACTTCATTCATATGTTCACATTGAAAATCCTTAGCTTGTCTTTACAGATTTATCTTAGCCATTTCATCCAAGAACTGGTGGAAGTGAAAAGAATTCCCTAAAATACAACTTTTTCAGGCCTTGAGGTCCGATTTTGAAAGGACCACTCCATTTTGTAGAGACGTCTGCAACTGAGAACCTAAGATGTATGATGACCTAGTGGATTTGATCAAAGAGGAGATCCACAACCAAGAAATGATAACACACGTAGAGCTGCAGTAGAAGCACAACTACGTGGATAAAGGCCCTGGCGTTGAGCTAAAGACCTCCTTAGCCGTGACATAACTATCGTATAGTTGAGTTGTACATTGTGAATCCTAGAGAAACATGTGAAAAATCTCACCCGTAGCTAGGCGGCATAAGAATCACTTTCTCAGTAAAGTACAGTAGGTACCATCGCTCCAACGACCATAATATCGTTGAATCTATAAGTTTCAAGATGACGATGGAAGATATCATTCTAGAAAGGGATCAGACAGCAAGTGCAAGGCTGCCAAGAAGAATAGCCATTATGCCTCAACTTAAACGAGGATGCCCCATAAAACTTCAAAATATACAGCCAGCCATGAATTTGTCCTTGCCGAGAGATATTCAACATTAAGGCCCAAGCAGCTCATGAAAATCCAGGTCCGATTTAAGAGATACAACTATCTTTGTAGGTATCTATGAGGAAGGACATACCATGAACTCCACGCGAACTATGCAAGAAAGGTTAGGAGCCTCCATATGACGAGTTACATGGTATAGGGGAGAAGTCAAACAAAAGAAAGGTTTAGAAGTTATATTCTTCGACAAAACATGCAAAGCCCTAAAGTAAATGACAATCCAAAGCTTCAGCACTAAAAGCACAAACTTAAAACTCCTTCGTTATACATGAATATGAAACTTGGATTTGGGAAATTAATGTTACTTGCAGAAATATATTTCTCACAAGGGCTTCAGTCAGCCTTATTACTCGCTTACGAGGACTCCACTTCAGCCTAGACCCATTGCATGCCAGCAAGTCCACCAGCATTTTCATGAGGCCTATCGAGGCCACCCAAAGCATAAAATACGTCAGTCGTTAAAGCACAAACTAGTAAAGACATGTAAGGAAAATTGAAGTCTCATACAAACAACGGAAATAAAGGCCTCGACTCAACCTCAAACTAGATGCATTTTTGTATTTGAAAAAAATTAAATCAACGTGATTACCCATGCAAACACATGTTTGTACATAACAAATTGCATTACAAGTGTTAATAAAGTACTAAACTCAACTAAAATACTGGAACTTGAACTTAATCATTATTTACAGCATAATGATGAGTGTTTTTACTTAAAGAAATGACTAAAAGGTGCCTAAAATAGTCTACAAAAGGGGCATTAAAATAACAAAAAGATGGATGAAATCAAAGGGTCAGAGGCTAAAGGAAGAAAAATATTAAAGATGCAATCTTCCTCTCTAGAAATCCGTCTAATATAAGGCAAAAATATGGTCAGCATTCTTAAAAATCTCATTATTCTCCAATCAAAGTGGTCTTTCTGGCCAGATTTTCATCGAAAACCTTTTTGTCTTCCTTCAAACAAAAAGCTTACCCAAAACACACTTAGAAACCCCCCAAAAGGAGCAAAACCTAGCCAAAACTCTGGTAGAAAAATATCACTGCTAGCAATAAAAAAAATTGTTTTTGAGCTCAAATGAAAAATCAACCTAGTTAAGATGCCATGTGCATTTACCGGTTCATAAAATTCAACGACTTTATTCGAAATTATTGAAATACAAAATTCATCTACTGCTAACATTCTACTTATCTAATAATCTATTTCTAAACAAACTACTCAGCTCTAGTCAGTGGTGATAAGACCTAGCCTCACCTAAGAGCACCATGACAGTGATAAAATACTTGGCTCTAGATGGAATGATAAGACTTAGCCTCACCCAAATATACAGACTATCTACTCAGCTTCATCTAGGGTGATGAGGATTGCTCTCGCCTAAACACACCACGATAATGACACGATACTTTGCTCCAGCCAAGGTAATACTTAACCTCACCTGAGCACACCATGACCAACTACTCAACCCCAACCGAGGGTGATAAGACTTAACCTTGCCTAATCAAAGAACAATAATGAAAACTCAATTTTGGCTAGAGGTAATAAGATTTAGCCTCATCTACTTACACTACAATAATTGAAAAATAACTCAATTTTTGTCCGAATTATAAGACTTAATATTGCCTAAGCACACGATGACCAACTACTCCGGTCCGACCGAGGTTGACAAGACTTTTCCTTTCCTAAATCCTAAATCCTAAATAACACTATGATAATGATAGACAACTTCACTTCGGCTGGAAGTGATAAGACTTTGCCTACGAGACCACGACAAACTACAGGAAGTATTGTTGCGTTTTTTATATCACAAGTGTACGATATCGTAACAAGTAATATAGTGGACCTTTGAGTTCGGATATTGTTCCCACGAAGATTATACTTTAGGACTTAATCTAATTTTTCTTAACTCCTATTTGACAAAAGCAAGTAAATATTTATGATGATTGTAATTATTTTTCTAACTGCTTTTAACTAATTGAAAATATAAAAAATTATTGCAAACAACGGNTATACTTTAGGACTTAATCTAATTTTTCTTAACTCCTATTTGACAAAAGCAAGTAAATATTTATGATGATTGTAATTATTTTTCTAACTGCTTTTAACTAATTGAAAATATAAAAAATTATTGCAAACAACGGATAATTGGATAAACAAATATATGATAAATATTATGGCATAACAATTTCATGTATTGATCACCTTTATTCTTAATTCAAGATTCATAACATAATGTAATGTTCAATCGAATTCTTGTATTGTATTCAATTTACCCCTCTCGAGTTTTCATTGAGCCTATTTAACTAATTAAATTCTATATCTTTATGCGACTCAATTTTAGTTAAACGAAACACTAGTTCTAATAATTCAAATTATGACCGCAATAATCATTATAGGTAGACTATACGTTATACTAATTTACCAGATTTTATTATATGGTTTAAATCTCAAATTCACCTCTCGATTCCTAAGAGACTCACATAATCATCAAATTATTACTTAAATAATTTAATACATTAAACTTATTATAAATCAACACATGAATAAATAAATCACAGAAATTTTGAATGAAAAAATAAAAGATCACAAGTCGACTAAATTGTTTTCCCTATTATAAAAATTAGTTATTCGTATTGTAAAAATAAAAATACGTAAAAGTTGAAAAATATCACCAAAAATTGACGAAACGTGAAAATTTCTCATATTTGTAGTTCCCTTCCTTTTCTTTTTTCTCTTTTCTTTTATTCTCTTTTCTTTCTTTTCTTCTTATCTGCGCCGTTTTCATGCCTTTGACTTTACTTCCCTTTTCTTCATTTTTCTTTTCTCTCTCTCTCTCTTTCTTTTCTTCATTCTTTTTTTCTTCTTTCTTTCATCTGTTCCTGTTTTTTTCCCCAACTGTCTTTTTCTTTTTCAATTTTTCTTTTTTTCTTTTTGTTTTTTTGTCTCCTCTTGTTTTCTCCTCTCAACGTGTGTGTATCAAATAGGTTTAATGTGGACCTTCAATTAAAATTTTTAATACAAGTCTACTGTGGCTCATTTAACTCGAACTCATTTAATATAATATTTCAATATTTCATCTTTGAATTTTGCCAATTTTCACCACTTTTACATTCTTTTCTCCAATTCTTCATTAAACATAAAATTTTACCTACAAAACACAATATATATATTTAATCCATCTTAAATTAGGTTTTTTATTATTTTATAGCATTAAATCCCGGTACTTTCATTTTTCAAAAGAACCAATTCATAAGTAAAAGAAGATTTAAAGTTATTTGCAGATTTTTATTTGTCAGTTCCTTATTTAATTAATTGAACACACACACATATATATACACATATAGGTACATGCATACACATAGGAATAAGAGTGGCACAAATGTTTCTTTAATGGTGAATAATTAAGATATTAAAACATTTTTGGCTGTTGATCACATTCAACTACCAAAATTAGTTGGTCGTTCATTTCTTGGCAAATGTATTCAACAACTAAAAATACATTTGGCAATGTATTATTTCAGCAACTAAATAACTAGCCATAAAATGATTAATTGACAATTGATTCATTTTTCAATTATAACCACTTGTTTGCTTGTTGTACAACTATCTTTGTCGTTGAAATACAATGAAAGAAACCAAATTTTAGTTGCCTTTCATTTCAAGAATGAAAGAAATGATCACTAAAAATTAATATTGACAACCGATTAATTTTACTTCAACAACTATTTGATTTGTTGTTGTATTAATAATTTTTTCGATAAAAATATAATTGAAGCAACTAAAATTAAGTTTTTTTTTTCCTTCAACAATAAAAGAAGTGGTTGTAAAAAGTTTATATTAACAATTGAAATATTGAAATAACGAGAAATATGATTTTGTTAATAGAAATATTCATGGCTAAATAATTATCTCACATTCATACATAAACAATTATGAGAAGTGAAGGAAAGCAATTGTAAATAAAATTAACACAAATTAAAAATCTGTCTTTGCCTACTTGATTGTAAAACCCGTGTTCAAAGTGGTTTTCAAAATGAATTTCACAAGAAAGTAGCATTTTGTACCTCGAATAGCCATGCGACCTTTGCTTTTTTAAAGCCATGCGATCACAACATGTAATTCACTTTCTATTTTATGTATTTTAGTCCTCAAATTTCGTCCATCATACAATTTGAGTCATTTTCAGATGCAATTTTGGTTCTTCTTATTTTTAAATTCACCAATTTGAACAATATAGTCTTCATATTTCATTTTTTGACCCGACTCAACTTTTGAAGGTTTTCAAAATTTAGTTCCTAAATTTTGTATTTTTTTATTATTTTTTATTTTTTGCCTTTTTTTGTCAGTATTCATTTATATAATTAAATGGTACAAAAAAGATATAAAATAAAGTGATTAGAAAAATCAAATACGATAATACATTCCACGGCTTTTTCTGAATCATCTAATACTTCTACTTCATCCAAATATTGACAAATAACTATAGGTTCCTTGTTATTGTGTAACCAATTCTTAGTACAAATCACCATCTCGATCATCTTTGCATTCAATGAACTCCTAAAGGAATCAAGAATCCGACCACTAGTAGAAAATACAGACTCAAAAGCAACTCTAGATATTTGAATGGCTAACACGTCTTTGGCTATTTAGGAGAAAATCTTGTACTTATTTTCATTCAAT
>CAIGRP010088846.1:0-60096 GCA_903798385.1 Fraxinus cuspidata
ATGTATATTATGCAAAATTAAAATTGTTAATTAATTAGCAACATGTCACCAATTAATTATCACTAGATGATTAAGCATGCAAGTCAATTTAACATATGTTTAAATACCGCAGTTAATATAATCAATAAAGAAAGCAGTAAAACCACACGGTATGATCACGGAAAAACCCAACTGAGAAAAACTTCAGGCACTTTGCCAATCAACAATCCACTATAGACGATTTATAACTTACAGTCTACCAGACTAGACGACAACACATACTATCTGATCTCCTGACTGCAATTCTAACAGCTCTACTGGATTCTGTGCTCTGCACCACTCCCAAGTGCAGTTTCTAAAGCTCCCCTGGATTGTGCTATCCTGCAGCAACTCCTAATTTCGTGAAATCCTTTATCTCATGTGGATCCAACGAAGAACACCATGTTCTTCAACGACTGGAACCCAGTCACCTTCCCTTGATCTTCAGAAATTCTGACAAATATGAAGAAAGCAGCAATTTGGTATTTGGATTGCGGAACTGATGTTTTTCACTGCCAAGAACAATTATCAATGAACAATGAAGGTTGAAATATCAAAGGGATGAAGAGAATATCAAAATCTAAGTGTTTGCTCAATGATGAATCTTAGAAAACATGTTATGTGGCGTTTCAAGTATTTATATGTATGTTAGGAAAATAATGGGCCGAGGAAAAAGCCCTTAAATTGCGAAATAAAATTTTTTCGGACAACACTGTCACTCGAGCGAGGGCTCAGCGACAGTCGAATGACAGGCTGTCGCTCCAGCGAAGGCAAGGCGACAATCGAGCACGGAGGTTCTTTTTTTACGCTCGAGCTAATCCATGGTGACAGTCTAGTGAAAATGCGCACCGTATTTTCCTTTTTTTGCCATACTCGAACCCTAGACCTAAAAACCCTATTTTCATATAATTGTCCATTACTCCTTGACTTTTTACACTATTTACGATTAAGTCCCTTTTGTTTACAGAATTGCCAATTACATAATTAAAAACCTAACAGATGCAAAAGATACAAGTTTCGACATAAAAAGATCTAATGATGAGAAAATAAGGAACCTAGATGTGATGTACGCAAGGAAATTAGAGCATAGAGTTTCCTATTTCCTTAAAGCAAACAGTGTACCATTGCAGAAATAATAGAATTTGGAGTTCTATGCAAAGCGAATACGTTAAGTCTCAACACCTAGTTTTGTAAATCACATTTGAAGCTTAGGGATTAAACCTGTAAGGGAAACAGTGAACTGAGAGCTAAAACATGCAAAATTGTATGTTGAAGGAATGCGGTCATTGTGAAGCTTGTAGCGGCAACAGTACAAACACTTTAGAGCAACAAATCTGTTATAATATGGGGGTTGTTAGCGCTGCCAATGTATAAATACTAAAACTAGGTCAAGAAAACTGGGAAAATACATTTTAGAGATTAAAAAAAACACACATCAAAATCCATCGTTTCGGAGAAGTCAGAAAAAAGGAGGGGGGGGGGGGGGGGGNGGGGGGGGGGGGGGGGGGGGGGGGGGGGGGGGGGGGGGGGGGGGGGGGGGGGGGGGGGGGGGGGGGGGCAAGAAATTAATAGGAATTCAAGGATCAGAAGATGTCCAGGCTCTTGAAATTGAAGATGTTCATCCTATCTACTTGTTCTTAAATTTACATGTGATATCTATGTCAAATTCTTCTGATCTTAATTTTTTCATGATGTTTCTTAGCTAGATTATTTGTTAGGATAAACCATGAAGTGAATTAAAGTCTACTATTGTTTTGATCCAGTACTTTGGGTTTTATGTTATGTAAGTTGTTTTGAATTAACATGGTTATTTACATTAATGTCTGTTAATGAGAATTAAATTACATTATATTTTTGTATGTTAAATCAAGAGATTGCATGTTATAAAATCGAAATGTTGTTTTTTCACGAATGTGTTGTTAAATTGAGAAATTTCTACGTATTCATGCAGTTGACTTATATTTTTATACGTTAGTTTTGTCAAACTATTATATGAGAGAGGAAATTTTGATAATTAGTGATAAATCACCAAGTTTCTTGAAATGAATGTTAATGTTTTATATTGAATTTAATGACCGACAATACAATAATTGAACCGAAATATGAATTGAACACGAGTAAGGTTAATTAGTGAAATTGGGATTTTTAACCATTTCATTAGTTGATTTCTACCTAAACACTTGCTTTCTCCATTATTATTAATTTGCATAGTTTAGTTCTTAATTAAGAAATTCAAATTCAAAACCCTTATGTGTAATTTTTTGAAGTTAATCTTAATTAAAATATAATAAAAAATCAATCATTGTGGGACATTCCACTCTACTTTACCATGGTTTAAAAATGATATTTTTGAAATCACTTTCCATCAAACTCATTTTCTATCACACAATCTCGCAATAAAATTATTTTACACGTGGACTCATGCCATTTTATTCCTTTCGAACTACACATCTTCAAAAAAAAAAAATAAATAAATAAAAACATCACTTCTCAAAAAATCAATATCACATAAAGTTTTATTACTAGTAATGATCCGTCCAGTAACGAGATAAAATGGACAACACTTATCATCTAGATACCCTGATCTCAAGCTCAATTCAATATTCAATTAGTTTGGTCTATTATAAACATCAACTATGTAAGTGAGCCTTAAATTTTCCTACTAAAATTCAATTGTGACCACAATTTATTTCAATGCACCATGACGGATTTCGACACAAAGCTTATACATTTAAGAATCAATTATATACATGTTTATCTATGTGAACTCTCCTTAGAGCATCTTAAGAGATATTTAAATACAGGGTACTTTTTATTTCAGAGAGTCACTAACTCACAATGTTTAAAATTAAGCTTCAAGAATAAATTTGGATAATCAAAGCAACTATCTTCTTACTTTTTAGTAATTGCATATTCTACTTCATAAATTATTCAAATTATATTTGACTTATTGGCTATTGACATATAAAATAATATTTTAAACAAAACTAAAAGAAATCAATAAATATTTCTTGAAAAAAGCTAATTTAAGAGACAAAATAAAGAGTTTCTTGGCTATTCTCTTATAATATAGTTTTGACACTCAAAAGTCAAAGGAAAAAAATATAAGTACTCCCAAATTTTCCTTCCCCTTGGACGTGTACATTTGTGCAGAGAAAACCACGACTAAAATGATGGGGGTGAGATTTTGAACCTTAATCAACCACTTTAATAGTCAAATTTTTATTTATCATTGGTCTCTTTATCCTTGAATTTAGGGGATTTGATCTTATTTAGTTATATATTTAACATATTCAAGAAATTACCTTTTATTAGAATAACCAAAATAATTTGAAACTAATAAAGCCAATTTAATAAAAAGAAAAATATCTTACCAATTATTTTCTTTGCACTTTGATGTGGATTGTATATTTGAAATGTATATTCATGTATAATTGTGAAATAAAAGAATTCTGTTATGAAAGGATAATAAATTTCTTGTTTGGAAAAGGGAAAAAAGAAGAAGAAGTAAACGACACTATTGTATTATGAGTTATTTCCTTATTTGTTAATGCAATCATACATTCTCAGATTAAAGAGAGGAAACTAAAATCGCATGTTTACCGTGTATAAAAAAGTTGAGATGGTAAAGAAAATGTTTTTTTAATGTTTTTCTAAGTTGATAAAGTCTTCTTCTGTGTTGTTGACTGTATACTGAACTATGTTAATTCATATTTCTTTTTTATTTTTGCTCGTTTTTTATTTTCATTGTGTTTACTGCACATTTAAAGATATTTTTTTCCCAACAAATAGTACCAAAACTCATGGTTCAAACCCTAGGATTGCGTTAAAAATGTTGACAAATTTAAAGTTTGAGGTGGAGATGTAGTTGTAGTGTATGAACTAACACCGATGTAAAGATGTGATGGTGATCGAGTCATATAAAATTTGATCTTCCGCTATTTTAAAAGCTGAAAAGTTATCAAGATTGGTTTCTGGCCTATGACAAGAAAATTGAAGATTATAGTAAAAAGAAGCCAAATCGTAAAATCAGGTTGGATAAATGATTATTAGTTTTCTCCTGGTACGTTAATGCAATATTTTAAAGAAAATGATTTTCAATTCAATTAATAAATGAAATTTGACAAGTAATGCAATTAGGTCATTTGAAAAGTTGTGAATGAATGTGTACAATAATATATGATTGTGGTTGTGCAGGGCACCGAGATTCATGGTATAGCCGTGTAGCTAAATTCTTCGAGTTTATTGAGAGAATATGTGTAGTCATTGTATGAGAATGTGAGTTTGGACTTTAGAGATGGTATAAGGCTATAGAACGATGTATATGTTAGTAATATACATCAAGTATTCTAATTTTGAGTGGAGAAAAATTGTAAAAAAGAAGAAAACATCGTATTGTTCGATTTTTTGTCTTAACAAAGTATTTTGCTCGTAGTTGTTAGTATTTTGCCAAATCACATTAAATTTGTATTTTTTTTTTCTTTTTGGCTCATTTCTTGTTTTCATCTTGGTTGGTGAATTTGTTTTGCAGCCAAATTTATTAGGTGACTGGGTGAAATTTTTTTAAAATTTTAATCATATTTTTTACCGTTGAATGTTTAACTTTCACTTCTTTTTTTTTTTTTTTTATACGTAGTTGTAAATTTGAATTGAATTGTATTAGATTAGACTATAAAACCTATCAAACTTAATTAAATAATTTTAACTAAATTTTGAAAATTTATTTTGTAAAGGAATACAAGTTCTTCANTTTTTTTATACGTAGGAACCCGCAGTCGCTACTCGTGAGTGCACATTGGGTAAACCTCGCTCCATGTGCAATAGCCCGCAAACCACACAGGAGAGATCAACCACACTAGGTAAGCCCTGTGCAACGGGCTCGACCGAGGAAGTGTTGGCAGGGGATTCGAACTCGTGACCTTCGGTCTCCGCACTCATCTGCTCCACCAACTCGGTCACCCCCGAAGGGGTAAACTATTTCCTAACTTAATAAATCTATTTTGCGGAACATGAAATACTATATTATATTTTGGGTCCATATGGAGCAGATGTGAGATCCATTGGTACAAACACATCTGTAATGATAGACTCTAGTCATTCTTCCAAACTCATAAATTCTTTATTCCAAATAATCTGACATTCACGTGATAAAATTATGTGGCAGTCATTGCTTTTACCTTGCATTGTCAATTTTACCCTTTACCACTTTCCTTTCAAATGATGCACATACAATGAAAATGAGGGTTAAAAATACTTTTTACACAATTTGTACCTTGAAAGGTGGTTTACAAGATTTCAAGTGTGGCCACTGATGTGATGCGAAAATCAATTATCTTGGATTAAATTGCGCCCAGATAAGAGCTTAATCTTTTTCTTAGTCAATTCATGTTTATGTATGCATTGGAAACTCAACACTGACTTAGGAGAAAGTTCCGGACTTTAGTAACCTTTGGTGTCTCCATTTCTTTTGCTATGCGATTCTACGTATGTAAATAATACTCAAATGAACAAGGCATAAAATTTGTGGCATGCAAGGCTATGACACGAGTTATCTCAAGTTGAAGGTGGTGATGAAGAAGTCAATACCCAAAAGTCTTCTTCAACTTGAGTCAGAGATAACATTGTGTGTGCTGACTATCAGTACATTAAAGCACATCACCATATCACGAGTCAAAATATTGCGCAAAGCGACCATTGGAGCTTATACACTATGAGGTGTTTTGACCTGTCAAACAATCATAAATTCGAGAGATGTGCTACATGGTGACATTAACGAAGATTTCTCAAGGTACATCTTGGTTTTCTTTATGGAAGAAAAATGTCAGAAATTTATTATATTTAAGAAGTTCAAAGAAAAAGTAGAAGTTGCAAACAATATTCGGTGCCTTCATATGAATAATGGGAAAGACTATATACATCATGAGAATTTATAGTACTTACGAGAGCATAAGATACACCATCAATTGACAGGTCTAAACATGCCACTACAATAAGAAAGAGTCAACACCCTACCTCGGTTATCGAGGTATGGTACATGTAAAGAATGTGCCAAGAAGGTTTTGAGTAGATTGTATGAGAACAATATCACATGTAACCAACATGCTACTGCAATTGAAGCTAGGCTTGATATCACCCTTTGAGAAAATGTGAAAGTTAAGCCTACAGTTAATCACTTTTGAGTCTTTGACTGTGTCTGTTTTATATTCGTGCCTAATCACTTGATGAACAAATTTGATAAGAAGACAGTTAGGTGTATACTTAAAGGATATGTCAATCAAAGAAAATGATGGAGGTGATACAACCCTACAAGTGATCGTTGTTGTTACACATAAAGGAACATAGTGTTTGACAAAGTATTTTCGTGGTGCTGGGTACACATATTGCAAAATACGACATTTCCATATTCGGAGGTCTTTAGGCTTTATTGATTCACTCTTTATATTTGTACAAGAGGTAATACATCTTTCTTTACTATTTTCATCTTTTATGCTTTCGATTGGAGGCAAGTTTATGCCCGTTGTAATTGTTTATGTTCCATTTATATCATGGTAGGGGAATCCTAACCCCTTCTATCTTGGCTAGGTGGAGCTTAAAAATCATAATGGGATGCGACGATGCTTAAATATAAAAATATTTGAAGTGAAATTTATTTAAATCTTTTAAAAAGTTATGAGACTCCATTTTCACCTTTTTCTTATTTTCTGTTGTTTCAATGTTTTCTTTATTTTTTGTTTATATAAAGAAAGGGCAAATTTGTCATTTAATGGTTAAAGTGGAGGCAATGGCGAGTTTTGCTACATAATTGAAACGTTGGGGGATGAATTATGCTAATAAAAATGTTGATAATAGATTTATTACATTTCATAAAATTTGAGGACGTAAAGGTGCAAATTTTTTTTAACAATTTCCAAATTTCGTTTTCAAAATACATCACGTGCACAATTAATTATCCAGAGATAACTTTTTCCTAATAAATTTATCCGAAACTTTTTCGTGAAATTTGTTTATATAGATATTTAGCAGTTAATTTTAATGCATATTTTTTGGTAGTTGGTAGAGAATAGTTAAGGATTAGTCACAAAAAATACATTCACTAATATCTATTAAATGATTGTCTTCTTGTTTGACGATAATCGATGAATGCCCATGAGTCGTAAGGACATCAGGACATGAGTCACTACAGATTGATTATCGTTGTCAATGACCAATACCTATCAAATAGTTGTTTTCCTGTTGGCAGCAATATGCACGTGTCTCTAAGTGTTTAGTAATGGCTTATTGACAGTCAACTGTAATTATGATATCGATAATTGGTTATAACTAAAGCTGGTGGCATGTTTATAACATTTTCCATATTTTGAAAAATAAAAAAAAAAATATTTTGTTAAACACCCGAAAATACTTTTAGTATAGCTAATAAACACCATGGTTAGCCAATAGTTTTTCTGAATATCAAATTCAAAAATAGATTAAAAAAAAAAAAGTGTAGAAATTAATAGAAGTTATAAACAATGTTTTTCCATCTCAAAAAATCCGAAAATACATTTTGCTTGTTCGAAAATCAATATATCTATAGAATAACTCTAGTCACCAGTACTTTCTCTATCCTCTACACGTAATAAGTTCCATGAGTATCGAGAATTCCTCAATTTCTCTTATATCTCGATCGCGTCACATATAATCCAATTCTACCTTTTTCTATGATATGCAATTCGATTCACCTTCAAACAATTTCATCGCATCAGATTCGGAGAAAGAAATCAGAAAATAATAAGAAAATCCTGTCCGGTTGATCAATCAGGTTGGTAGAAATCTTTTCCATTTCAAGTGTAATTGAATTCCTATCTGTTGATTCCCTTTTAATAGGTTATTTGGGATTGAGAGTGAAAAAATAATGCTTGGAGTTAATGGATGAGTCTTGGTGTGATCAAATTTTATTGAAATTTTATTTGGTCTGTTTTCGGATTTATATGCTCGGGTTTTATTTGGCTTTTAGTATCTCACTCTTATTGGAATTAGAACATTTTCTCAGTTAATTCATGTTTATATTCGTACAGATTTTTTTGTGTGATATAATTACATGTACAGGTGAATGGTGGGTAGTTTGCGTTTGCAGAGGCATTTGATTTGTATTGATTATATACCAGATAGACAATGGAAATTAATAAATCATGGTCTTTCGAACGAGACGTGTATCAGAGCGCGGCCCTTGCCAAAAAAAAAATATATATATATTATGCAATTTTAATAGATTTTAAATAAAATTTCAGCCCTCCTGGTTTACAAGTCCAGCAGCCAATTAATGGTAGGCCAAAATAATGATGATGAACTTCAAATCCGCCAAAATAATGTTATTGGTTTATTGAGAACAAAATGATGTTAGAAGATAATTTATTTATTTTAATAAAATTCTTTTCTTTTCTAGGCTTCTTTTAATATTTCTTGCTATTGCAGTTTTGTCTCCTAGGCTTTGTTTAATTTTGGCCATTTTCCTTGGAGCTTTTCAATTTCTTTTGTCGTCAAGGTATCTCCTAGGCTTTATCTAGTGTCAAATTTTAAGTTTCAGACATTTGTACGAAGTTGGGATCTTTTGAAGGCACAAAATAAAGTTTAACTCTCCTTAAAAGATTAAGATTTTATAAGACGTATATACATGTTCGAAAAATTATTCTTTGTGAGTAAGATTTTATAAGACGTATATACTATATGTTCGAAAAATTATTCTTTGTCATAGACACATACAACTACAGCATGCCAAGTCTTAATATTAAGCTCCTTTAGGAGTGTTTTTGAAAATTAAATTAAAAATTTTGGTTTTTCAGTTATCTTGAAAAATATTTTAGAAGTGTGTTTTTATATGTCAAAAAACATAAAAGAATTATTTTTTAATAGGTTAGTTTAGATTCAGGTAAATTTTATATTACGAAAATTCGCCTAGAACAATTCCTATTCCAATAGGTAATCTTATATTTTATATTAAGATCTTTTTCTCAATTTTATCCCACTCTAAATTTACCTCTAGCTCCTTCCCTGCTCGTAACCAATTTCTGTTATATATTTATGGTGAAAGATGTGATATTTATATGAAGGCATTTACTGAATGAAAGAATAATGTACCATTGGCAATAAATCTTGGTATCTGAATTTGGTGTATTATATTAAGCCCCTGTTTGGTGGCCTTTTTTTTGGAAAAACATTGTTTTGAATAGTGAATTTTTGGAGAATGTGTTGTTAAAAAGTAGGGAAAAGTTTTGGGTTAATGTTTAGAATATTTTATTGTGTGAATGTATGGTTGAAAATGAGTTTGTAGAATAAAAAGTAAGAATAAGAGACAAACAGGGGCTAAATCAGCGGCACCTTCTTTTGTATGTATTGGCAGTGACAATGGCGGTGTTGACGGCAAAACAAGAACAGCAAAGCAGTTGCATCAATGGAGAAATGCCCAAAGGCCTGAGAAATGCATCTGGAATCACTCGGAAGAGAAGGTTGATCTTGGATTATGATGATGAAGATGAAGAACAGAACAATGATTGGTTATTGCCAAAGGAATTAGACACCTTGCCCAACAATTTTGACACATCTATGAAGAAAGCAAGGATGTTTGCAGGTACTAATGTCTCATGTGATGTAACAACACCAATCAAACTTCAGAGTGCTTCAACTAGAGAAGAATTATCACCAGAAAAGACAAAAACTTCTGTAAGGAAAACAATGAGAGCTGAGAGTATTGAAGGCTCTAATGGTGGTAGCTCCTCTTCATGTAGACACATCCGTTTGTTAAACAAGCCATGTCCAGTTTCTTCTGGAGAGTTGGAGTATGATAGGGAAGACAAGGAAGATGGGGATGAATATAGTATGGGATCTTCATCAAGATCAAAAGGCTCAATTAAACGAAGGAGGATGGCCGTGCACATGAAAGGCTTCCTTGACAAAAGGAATTCAGCAGATATTTGTGCTGGGGCGTATAAGAAAAATATTTACAAAAATAAAGTTTTGATGCACAAGGGACAAAGTGAAAGTGAAGAAGTATGTGATGAAAAAAAGGAGAATCTGAGGTCATCAGTAACTAGAACACACATCCATAAAACTCAACTAATTGATGAATTGGCCAATCAGAAACCAGCTGAAAGAGGTCATCGTATTGCCCCAAATAAATTTCATGAATCTCATTTTTATTTGGGTGATTGGTTGGATGACGAAGAAGATATGGTTTCATTTGTGAATTCGAGGTTTGGAAAAAGCGATTCAGTTGATGTTAAAATTAACAGAACTAGTAATGCGGATTCTTCAAAGTCGAAAATAATTTTGAAGGGCAAAAAGAAGACAAATGACAATTTTACCAAACTTCCTAAATGTGATTTGTCCTATTCATCACCATCATCTTCTTGTTCGTCAGCTTCCAAAAGTGATAGCTATAGCAGACAAAGCTCAGCAATGAAAAACATTAAGGTATGTTCTTCTTAATTTCCTGTCATAGATGATCTGGCCAGTGCTTGTTGTTCAATTCTTTATGCAAAAACAACGTGCAAGATGATGTTATCGTATTTTCATAAACAGGTAAATAAAAAGGAATTCGTAACATGTCATCAGTGCCGAAGAGAGGATAGAAGAATTGTTGTTCCTTGTACCAAGTGTAAAGTGAATCTATACTGCATCCAGTGCATTAAGCAATGGTGACTACTATACCTATACACTGTTTTCCTTCTGAAATAAATAAATAAATTAATTAAATTTTCTTTAACTTTGTATATATAGGTATCCCACCCTGTCAGAAGAGGAAGTTTCTGAGGTTTGCCCATTTTGCCGTGGCAATTGCAACTGCAACTTGTGTTTACACTCAAGTGGCATTGTGAAGGTTTGTCTGTTTCGTAAAACACCTTAACATCTCCATTTTGGTTATCTTGTCTTTTAAAGAAATGTTTGCATGTTTATGGTTCAGATATCTAAAAGAGAGCTCACTGATTGTGATAAGATTCAACATCTGCACTATTTTATTAGTGAACTTCTTCCATTCTTAAAGCATATTCATCAAGAACAAATTGAAGAAATAGAGGTGGAGGCCAAAATTCAGGGTATATGATTTTTATAAATCAAATCAGTACAAGTACCGAGATTCATGTATCCTGACGAAACATTTGCATGACAGGTGTACTATCATCTTCAATTGATGTAAAACATGCGACTTGTTATAATGATGAGCGTGTCTATTGGTAAGCAATCTCTTTTTCTTCAACCTAATATGCTGTGTGCACTATTATTCTTATATGTATTATTGTCTGTGTTCTCTCTTTGTCTTGGAGCAGCAACCACTGTTCAACATCAATCATTGATCTTCACCGGAGTTGCTCAAATTGCTCCTACGAGCTATGTCTTAGATGTTGCCAGGAGATTCGCAGAGGTCAGCTTCCTGGAGTTTTCAGTAAACCAGTTTTCCGATATGTGGATAGGGGCTGTGAGTATATGCACGGTGGAGACCCGCTACCAAAATCTTTTCAGGCAGAAACTTCAGTAAATGATTCTGGCATGCCTAATGAGTGGGTTGCCAACTATGATGGGAGTATCATTTGTGCTCCAAGAGAAATGGATGGATGTGGTAGTCGTAATCTAGAACTCAAGTGTCTCCTTTCAAAAGACTGGATTTCAAGTTTGGAAGCTCGGGCACAGAAGATTATAAGAAAATTTACTGTTGACAGTGTTTTTCAGCGACTTTGTTGTGATTGCGACCCTGAAAAATCACGTAGGGCAGCTTATAGAGAATGTTCCAAGGACAACTACTTGTATTGCCGGGATTCAAAGAACATTCTGAAGGAGGAAGAGCTTTTGCACTTCCGCAGGCACTGGGCTAATGGGGAACCAGTAATTGTTCAAAATGTTCTTGAGCAGGCTAGTGGTTTGAGTTGGGAACCAATGGTTATGTGGCGTGCATTAGGTGAACATACAGAATTACGGATCAGTTCAAGAATGTCAGATGTGAAGGCCATCGATTGCCTGGCTGGTTGTGAGGTTATTTCTATCATCTCTAATATTTGTAATGAATAATTTGGCTTGTTATATTCTGCTTGCAGATATTGTTGAACGCTAGATTGATCTTTTTACTTTTCCTGCACCATTTATGCTTTTGTTTCTCTTTTAGCATTTCTGCATAGTTATTGAAGGGAATCTTAGTATAGATAGTTTTTAATTTAGTTTCCAATTTAGATGCTTACTTTAGGAAACTTAATTAAGGTTTTATTTAATAAATTTTATTAGATGTTTCCTACTTAGGAAAGGATATTTGAAACCCTATATGAAGGGGACTTATGTATTAAAATAGACACAACTTTGATGAATTAAATAAAGATATTTTCTCTCTCTTAAATTCTACTTCCGTCTGTCTAATTCTTCTCCCCTTCATATCTCCCGCTCTTCTTCTCTTTTCCTCTCTCTTTATCCTCTCTCTTCCTCTTCCTCTTCCTCTTCCTGTTTCTTTTTCAATCTCTTTCTTGTTCGTTGCATCCTACGTCAATTTGGTACTAGAGCTCAAGTCGCTTCCTTTGACCAACAAATTTTGTAAAATCTAATCTCCACTCCCTCAACCACCAATTCCCAAATCCCCTTCAACAGCAGCCAAACCATATACACTTTATCCACCACAACACACTACCATATAATTTTTACCTGAGGCTGTAGCAACTCAAAATAAATAAATAAAAAATAAAAAATAAAATCTTCCAGTGAGAAGTTTCAGTTCAATCTCTTTCTTGTTCATTGCATCCTACATCAGTTATGTTATTTTAACTTCGAGTTCTCTTAAGTTAAATAAGCTCTATTCTCCATCTAAATAATGTTATTATCAGGGTCTTGTATACCATAATAATAGTAATTTGTAGAAAAGCTTTCAACTTGACAACTGACATTCTAGGGAAAATTAGAGATGTCTCTTATGTTACCCATAATATGTGGAAGTATCGACTTAATTTCAGTCATTCAATTGAAAATCATTTTAAGCTCTTTTCTTAAAGGTAATAATATTGTTTACTTTTCTTTTTCTGGCGGTGGGGATTGAGATTGTCTCTCTGTTTGCAGCTGGTTTTACTTAAATAGGTGTCATTGTGCTTGTCTTTTCAGGTGGAGATTAGTACTCGTAAATTTTTCAAAGGTTACACTGAAGGGAGAAGATATCGTAATTCCTGGCCTGAGATGCTCAAACTCAAGGACTGGCCACCATCAGATAAGTTTGAGGATTTATTACCCCGCCATTGTGATGAGTTTATCAGTGCACTGCCATTTCAAGAATACACGGATCCAAGGGCTGGTATTCTTAATCTTGCTGCCAAGTTGCCAGCAAGTGTCATTAAACCTGACCTAGGTCCAAAGACATATATTGCATATGGGATCGTAGAGGAACTTGGAAGAGGAGATTCTGTGACCAAGCTTCATTGCGACATGTCAGATGCGGTATGACCTAAAATTTCTCAAAATATTATTCGGTGTGCTTCCTAAAGTAACTTGCATTAATTTCACTAACTTTCACATTTTCACCAATATTTTTGTGGGTCTTTGTTTTCTTGTTTGCTGTTATTCTATGTGCACAAATCTTCCAGATTCCGTAACCAATTTATCATATCCATATTCTGAAAAGATAACTATTTAATTGGTACTTTGATTCTGAAAGATGTGCCATCTAGTGTGAACATGAAAATAATTTTCTTTTATTTAGAATTCAGCCTTGTAGTTTTTCAATGGCTAGGTGATGCTTGATGCAGAACAGATTTTATAGTATCAGAATTGTAGACACAATTCACACAACAATATCGACTCATCCTAGTACAAGAAGCAGCAGCTAAAATAAGGCCCACCATGCAACCTTTACTTATTTTGTAATTTGTACTTCATTTTCATTTGTCTTTACATTTCACTTTAACTTGCAGTAGTCCTTGCATATCAGATAGTTCTTATTTATAGTGTAATTAGGTGCCTCTTTCTTCTCTCCAGTAGTGGGTTCTGATTATTGTTTTATGGTTAGTAGCAGCACCTTCTTTTTGTAGATGTAGTGTACCTCTATCTCTTAGATCAATATAACTGGAAGATGAATGAACTATGTGCAGAAGACCTTCTATTTCTGCTTTCTCTTGTTGCTCAAATTTTCAGATGGTAGCAGAGCATTTTGGTTAATACCGCTGCTTCTGTCTTCTTCCTCTTCCACTGGATAGCTCCTCCACTGCATTAGGCTATAAGCACCTTCAAATGGGCTTGCTTGAAATCACAAAATAATAAAAGCAGATTAGTGTATCTGCAAATCTTGGATTAGTATCAGATATGGAGCCTTTGCCTTCTGAGCTTGTTGCATTTGTTTGTTTTGGTTTGGGAAACTTTTGAGCAAGCTTTTATCATGCACACCTGTCACAAATGAACAAGTTTTCCCTGCAATTACTCAATGAACAAGTTTAAGAATGGAAACTTGTCAAGATGATAATTCATAATAAAATGCAGGATAAGTTTCTCGTTGATTGTACAACACTCTACATTAAACGAGATATTACTGCGAAAATAGATTCAGATTTGGTGATAGAAGAATTTATTTTATAATATCTCTTTGAGCACAATTTCAATAGGTAATATTATGTTTTGTATTAGATCTTTGATTACATGGCATTATGCACCTTATTCCAAATTTAGCCCATTTTAAAATCTCGTGCTTGTTGGATCCCTTGTTGAAACGGGAAATCTCGAATTCTGTTCTTCATCCATGGTTACTGGAAAGAACATGTCTACAAATATTGGAGTACTAATGAGTAATCTTAATGTCTACGGAAGTGCTTTATGAGTTCACATCCGACGCAGGTAAGCTACCCAAAGAGTATTGGTTGTAAGGAGAAGGTTAGAGATTTACACTTGGACAACTAGATTGATTTGTCTTGTATTATTTCTATGCATTTCTCCTACAACTGCTTAACTAACTAATTTAAGCACTAAAACTTGTCAAATCGACAATTCATAATAAAATGCAGGAAGGATTTCTTGCTGATTGTACAACACTCTACAATAAATGAGATCTTGCTACGATGATAGATTCAGAGTCAGTAATAGAAGAAATTTTTTTTATAAAATCTCGATGGGCACAACTTCAATAGGTAAATATCATGTTTTGATATAATCTTTACTCAAGTGACATTATTCACCTTTTTCAAAATTTTAGACCACTCTAAAATCTTTTACTTGTTTCATTGCCCATTGAAATGGGAAGGTCTCAAATTCTACTATTCTTCCATGATTATCGGCAAAAACATGTCCGCAAATTTCAGAGCAACGATGATTAATCATGGTATCTAGAAAAGTGCTTTAGGAATTCTACAGTATCTTAAATACACAAAACTTGGCATTTCTTTTGCGGTAAATAAATTGAGCCACCTTCTTCAAAGCCTACACAGGCAAGCTACCCAAAGGGTATTGAGGTATGAGAAGGATCTCTATATATAATGCATTGCATATTAAATATAAGGGATAATTGCAGCCACGATCCCAAACCTTTCAAAAACTTTGTATGTTTTATCCTTTCATTTATTTTACCATGTGATCCCAAACCTTTCAAAGGTGTCCGACTGGAAGACAAATAGATGAAAACTATCCATTTTTTCGTTAGTTGACCAATAAAAGGGTAAATTAGTAACTTTAAATTTGCCAATAAAATAATTAAAATAAGTGATTAAAAAATGTAGTACACAATCATGATTAGTAGTTTTCTATTACAATTGTGATTTATCTTTTCTAGTTTCCTTTTCTAGTTCTAATGAGTTTTATTTTTTTATTCTCATTTCTTGTTTAGAATACAATTTCTTTTCTTTATTGATTAAAATAGGATTTCTAATTAGTTTAGAATTTTATTAGTTTTCTTATTTTAGTTTCCTATTATAAGTAGAAGTCGGAAATAATTTTGCCTATAAATATAGAAGCATTGTACACTTTTTTGATAATATCAATTATTATTCAATTACATTCAAGCAAGTTATTTCAATATTGTTCTTAATTACTACATAATTCTTATTACAAGAATTTCTTAATGCTTCCGCACCAAAACTGGTATCAGAGCAGGGAAATTGCCTTAATCCGATGGTCGACGAAGGTACTGGTGGCAGTCGAACCTTCCAACGACGAATGAAAGCTCGACAAACTCGAACAACGAATCGAGGGGACTACTGCTATGGATGTCGGTTGCTTCAACAAGCTTAAAACACGACAACATGTAGCTGGAGAATTTCCTCGAGTCTAAGATAAATTTGAATACATACAAATTATCAAGGATTCTACAAAAGTCTATAGAGAAAATATAAAAAAGTCATATTTAAAGCACAACAAAATTTTTAGAACACGATGCACCATCAATAACAAAGTATGAAAAATAATAATAAATTATAAGAGTAGTGAGAACTTGGTGTCCAAGGCATTAGGGAAAGCTTTAAATTTGAAGACTGAAAAATACTCATCTTGCTATCAAACTTCACAAGGACAAGAATTTCAAGATATTGAGGTATACAAAATTTAACTCTCTTGGAAAATACTATAAAGATGAGATTATATGTAATGTGGTAAAGATGGACGATTACCATGTACTATGGGGACAACCATGGTACTATGATGTAGATGCCACTTACATAGGTTGAGATAATAGGTACGTGTTTATGTGGTCGATAAGAAGATTGTTTTGATATCATGTGACAAGCAATTTGTAAGTACTAGTGTAAATAAAGTGAAAAAGATCCATAAGGTAGATGATGAGGCTAAAAAAGATATTCAAGATAATCAGAATTTTACCGTCAATGATACTAAAGTAGAAAAAGAAAGGCATGTGCAAGTTGAAAATCCAAGACTTGCTGATTCCTTGATATGGAAACTGCAATTGAAAACTCCAAGATCAAGCTACAGTCCAATGATTAGCACGTCGAACTTTGGAAGTGTCCAACAAAGAGAAGGGAATTAAACTTTTCAATCATGAAGGAATCAAATATAGTGCAAAGGACGTCAGTCAGCAATTTAATTATGGTGAATCCAACCAAGCAGCGTCCTCAGTTGAAGTGACAAGTAATTTACGAGCAACTGAAGCTAGAGCTAAAAAAATCTAAGATGGAATCAGATCAATCAAACGCTGCTCCGGCTGCTGCTGAGGAGGTGAAATCTGCTAGCCAACGTGTACACATGCCTGTAGTTGTACATGCCTGTAGTTGTGCAGATAATTTATCACTTGACAGCACTACTCTTCAAGTATTGAAGTTCTTCTTACTACTGTAGTATCGACTAAGTTCAGGGTTTTTGGTGAACCATTGCTTGGAGTCATCAGGGTGTGTTATAATATTGCTCTTAATAGCAAGATTGATTCTTCTGTGATTAAGGATGAATGCTCTTGATTTCATCTTAATAATACTGCTGAATTGCTCAAGTGTGATCCCAAGAGCCTGGAAGATGCACTTATTAAGCACGTGATGGTGACTCCTGAGAAAATTATTACTTGGACTCTTGATCCAGAGGCTGCTTTGAGTAACAGTGATACGTTTGCTAAAACTATGTATTCTCACATGTTTGACTGGGTTGTGGAAAAAATAAATACCTCCATTGGACATGATCCAAACTCAAAGACAATAATATGAGTTTTTGATATCTACGGGTTTGAAGGTTTTAAGCACAGCAATTTTGAGTTGTTCTGTATCAATTTCACCAATAAAAAACAGCAACATTTCAACCAGCATGTTTTTAAGATGGAACCAGAAGAGCATGAAAAAGAAAAAAGATACACTGGAGTTACATAGAATTTTTTAATAATCAAGATGTGCTCGATCTGATTGAGAAGAAACCTGGTGGAATAATTGCATTTCTCGATGAAGCTTGTATGTTTCCAAAATCTACTCATTAGACATTTGCTCATAAATTATATCAGACCTTTGCAAAAAACAATCGATTTATCAAGCCCAAGCTATCACGCACCAATTTTACAATATCTCACTATGTTGGGGAGGTAACTTATCTGGCAGATCTATTCCTGGATAAGAACAGAGATTATGGAGTGGTAGAACATGAAGAGGTAACTTATCTGGCAGATCTATTCCTGGATAAGAACAGAGATTATGGAGTGGTAGAACATGAAGAACTACTCAAGTAAGCTAAGTTATCTTCACTCCCTTTGTTAGTGGTTCTAATGGAGGCTTCTAAAACTGATAAATGACACTTGATTGCAGATACATTGGTACAAAACAAATTGTATGTTTGACTATGAGGGACTGAAGAGAAAGGTATGAGATCAAGCTGAATGGGTATGCTTTATGGGATTTACTATTGAAGCTAACGAGTTTATTTATCAATGAACATATGTAAAAGACTAAGTAGATTAGGCCTCGATTCACTGGTTTTATCCAAAGCTTCTCAGAAAATGGTAGCAGTGAAAGTCGAAAACTGATCTGAGTCGGCTTTGCCTACAACTTTTACCACCGCTTGGTTTTCAAGATGTTGGTTTTGGTTTAAATACACAGGTTTTCAAGAACTCCTATTCTCAAAATTTTGGTTTTCAATATGTATATTTTAGTTCCAAATCATATTCTCAAAATGCAGTGGTAGCGGTTTGCGTTGGTGGTGATGGGTGGTCGGTGCAACGGTAGGTCGACGACGGTCGATAGTGCAGGCAGTGGTCCAATGGTTTTTTGAATTTAATTTGGTTTGGGGGTTGGGGTGGAGGAAGGTTGGGGAAAGAAGATGAGTTTTATTTTATTTTTGTTTTTTTTAATTTAATTTTTAACTTATTTTATTGGAAAAATTATAAATTTACTATTTTGCCCTCTTTGAAATTGATTAAAATGAGGTCAACGTTAATTTTCTAGTCAACTAACGGAAAATAGATAGTTTCGATCCATTCGTTCTCCAATTGCACGCACTTGAAAGGTTTGAGACCACGATTGCAACAAATGAAAGAATATGGTAAAACCTACAAAGTTTTGAAAGATTTGGGTCGGGCTACAATTATCCCTAAATTTAATAAAACTTTGTCTACAATAGGATATTCAGAGGCCTATTGGAGGTTATGCTAATTGTCACCAATACCTTAGGTTTCTAAAAACACGTTGATTCTCCTTATGAATTTAGGAAGTAAATTTTTTATTCAGAGTTGACAAGAGTTAAGAAAAATGTTGATTTTTTTTTATTTTTTTTATTAAATAAACCAAAACATCCTTGAACCTATATGTGTGCGACTGTCCTTCTAATAAACCTAATGCATAGTCTAATTAGAACTGTAACACAAGTCCTTCATCTTTTATCAAATAAGTAAATAGTCCTACTAAGGAAATTACATTATTGATAAAATAAAAATGCCATAAAACCGAATATAAAAAGTATTAAAATAGTCTGAGTCTAAACTGTGTTCCATCTTCATCAATTTCACTATAAAGGCCTGCTTGGGAGTTTTGGGGATACCAATATGCATAAACAACAAGGAGCAAATGTATACGTCAAATTTTCAATTTATAAATTTCTTGTATGAATCTTTTTTACTTATAAGTTATTTTAGTATTTATAAGTAATTTTCACACACAATGAATTTTTAATTTGTAATTTTTTATATTTTATAAGTTAATTTTTGTCTTATTAGTAGGATTTTTTACTTTATAAGCACTTTTTTCGTAAAAGTGAATTTTTTTCTTATAGTGATTTTTTTACTTATAAGTAAAGTTTTAGTTATAGAGTAATTTTTTTGATTCTAAGGACCTGTTTGGTGCACATTATGAAACCAAGAAGGCATTTTTTATGATGATGTGATGGGGAATATGTGGTTGAAATTATTGATGTGATGAAAAGTATTATTTTATTGAAGAATGTGTGGTTGAAAATGAGTAGAAGAATGAAAATGAAAAAAATAATGCGGACCAAACATGGGCTAAATTTTTTTAGTTATAGTATTTTTTATTTATAAGAATTTTTGTCTGTATTATTGAATTTCTGTCTTGTAAAATAATTGTTTAGACGGTTAAATTGGAAGAAATTTTGAAAAATGGCCAAAAATCATCAATTTGGTAGATTGAGAAATTCAATTCGAATTACACAACACTAGTTTTGGATTGTTTAATGCCAAAAAACTAACGAACACTAGTTTTCCCAACCTCCCATAAACGGTCCCACCTAAAAAGCGTACAAGCATGCCCATCTTACTCAAAAGTGTAATTAGGTTCCCATCTCTATCTATTGCATGAACATTTCAATTAGGGTGACATGTCCGTGTTGGATATCAACACTCCTTGGACACGATGATAATTTTTCTTTCTTTATCGAAAATATTATATATTTTTAATTCAAAGTTATTATTAAATAACAAATAAGTACTCATATTTAAAATATATCAACAATATTTTTTTTTTTGTTTGAAAAAATTTGAAATATCACTTGTCCACAAGTGTCGGGTCAGATACACGTATCCGTATTGATGCATCATGGCCATTTCTTTTCTTTTCAAACCGGTACTGATTATACTTTTAGGGTTAATAGCAGCACCTCCATTTTGTGGCCGTTGGTGTACCTTTATATATGACACCATTTTAAATGCAAGATATAAGCTATGTGCAGAAGTATTTCTTCTTTCTCGTGTTGTTGAAATTTTCAGATACCACAATGCGCTCAGGTGCTTTGAAAAGTTTGTGATATTTTTGTCCATTTGGAATTGACATGACAAAGAATGAAGTTTAATATTCTGCAGAAGCATGATGAGTTGGGTTGGTAAAACCCTCCCATGGATGTTGACCTGAATACTTTTGAAATTGTATCATCCCCAGTTGAAAGAGAAGCCTTGTTTTAATTTCAAAGTCTATTTATCCACACTTTCCTCTACCTTACGTAGGGGTCTTAGCTTTATCAAAATCGGATGATTGCTATAGTAATTTTCTCTGAAAAGTTCAACTTGTTCAGGTGAACATTTTGACTCACACAGCCGAAGTAGCTTTGAGTGATGAGCAGCGCCACTCAATCAAAATGTTGAAAAAGAAGCATAGAGATCAAGATGACAGAGAAAGTCGGGATCAAGATAAAAATGAAAATCCCTCCGAATTCAGCAGTGACATTACTCAAGATAAAGAGGACTTCAATGTGCCAGAATTTGAATGGTGGGATAATAAAATGAGAAGTGGAAATGTAGTTTGTGAGATGGGTGCATTAAATCATATTGCCAATACAGGAAAGAAACAATCTGAAGGGCATTTGGAGGAAATTGGCGGTGGTGCTATCTGGGACATATTTCGCCGGGAAGATGTCACAAAACTGAAAGAGTATCTTACTAAGCATTCAAAGGAATTTAGGCACACTTATTGTTGTCCAGTTGATCAGGTCATTTTTAACTATTTGCATAGCTCAAAATTATAGTGTAAACTTGTACTCATCTCTCTTTATCTGTGTTGCATACAGGTTATTCACCCAATTCATGACCAAACATTCTACTTGACTTTGGAACATAAAAAGAAACTCAAGGAAGAATTTGGCAAGTATCTAGCATTTCAGTAGCATCCATTGCTCTTTTTGAACCTTGAAGTATATACAATGATTTTCTAATTGCTATACGTCCATTTGCAATGACTGATGGGAACAATTTTTATCATCAGGAGTAGAACCTTGGACATTTGAACAGAAACTTGGGGATGCAGTTTTTATTCCTGCAGGATGTCCACATCAAGTTCGGAATCTCAAGGTAAATTTGCTGTATCAGGTTTATTTCATGTAGTCATAACATTTTGTCTGGCTTGCTGCATATAGATTTCTGACTATTTCGTGCTGACGCAGTCATGCACCAAAGTTGCTGCAGACTTTGTTTCTCCTGAAAATATACATGAGTGCCTTCGACTGACTGAAGAGTTCAGGATGCTACCAAAGAACCACAGGGCTAGAGAAGACAAGCTAGAGGTATTCTCATCTCACATATTTACGTGAGCATGTCTAGCTGAGCTTTAAAAAAAAAAAATCCTAAGTTAATTAAACATGCTTGATTCTCTTACCTTTTTAAGTAACAAAATACTTAAAAGTAACTTGCTTAATTCCAACTTTGTCCAATAAAATCCAGAACTTACAAGTGAACTTTTTAAGCTTAGCCGAACATGCTCTAAAGATTGTTATAAAAGAGAGTGATTTACCATCTAATAATCTGATCATAACAGGTCAAGAAGATGATCCTTCATGCAGTCAACAATGCTGTCAATGATTTTGAGAAGCTAACAGCTATTGAAAACGATATGCTTTGGAATATGGAACACCAACAATGAGTTATTCTTGGTTGACATATCCAATTTTGCCCCTGCATTTAACCATGTTTGATGCTGCTATCCTTGGATTTTGTGGTAATTGTTCAGCTCAGGGATAAGTTTTATGCTTGTTTTGCCTTGGTTGGTTATACAAATAAGTGTAGGCACTGCAGTTACAGTCCTTTTTCTTAGATTACTGCCTGAAGAAAAGGCTGTAAATCAGGTTAGATTAAGAACAGTTTCAAATGAAACAATTTCTGAAAATTTCGAGCTTAAGTGACTATTTGTAAAAATTATAATGAGGCTGCTTATGGCTTCAAGCGTCTCATCTCTTGAAAGTTTGAAGACAGCAAAAATGGTAGTAAGCATGGTTTATGTATGGTTAGACACACCCAACTTTAAATCATCATTTAGGACTTTCGAGCTTTCGTTGGCAATCTCTATTGTTTTGCCTTGTGTATTTTTATCGTATCAACTCCATATATGTATTTTGAAGTCAGAATCAATAGTTTTACTAAATTAAAAACTATTTTAACGATTTTGTTGTTGTTGTTGTTGTATCGAAAAAATATCATGTTCATGAAGAAAATATTTCTGGATTAGATGAAAGAAATATTCGTATTATTTGATTTGTGGTAGGTTTAAATAATATCATAATCAAATGTGAAACTCCTATTCTCATAACCAGCAAAATGTCAACATTTACGGGGAAACTAACAAAAGTGTTCTGAAATGGGTTCCAAAACTTAGTTTATTTATGAATGGTAAAATTTCAATTTATAAATACTATTAAGCCCGTTTGATACCATGAATTTTTCATTTTCCATCTTTTGTGTTATTTGATGGCACAAAATTTACATGGAAATGATTTTTCACATACACCTCACATGTGCACATTTTCCTATTTTTGCTTGAATTTGTTTTCCCACCTTTTTGGTGGGAAAAATGAAATTCCACCTTTTTTTGTTGGGCAATTGGAACAAATTTTATAATCAATTGTAAAAAAAAAAATTCATTTTAATGGACAATTTCCATGTAAAACAAAACCAAACGAACACTAAACTTTGATGAAAAAATGATTTTCTTGGAATTTTTTTTTTTTAAACTTTTTGGTAATGGAAACAAATTTTATAACCAATTGCGAAAAAAATTACCACTTTAATGGACAATTTTCATGTAAAACAAAGTCAAACGAACACAAAAAGATTCAAAATTTTAAAATTTTCTGGGTGAAAAATTATATAAATCAAACACACTTAATTAACAATTCACTGGTTCTAAGCAATTATTTTCAATGAAAATTTATTTTCTTTTCACCCATTTTCCACTCTTGCAGTCAAACGGACCATTAATTTATTTGACACCTATTTTTATTTATATATAAATTAAGTTGTTTATAAATTCTTCCCAAATGAAGGCTAGACAACACAAATTATAATCGAAAAAGACTATTGACCACGTCCATGTTTGACCTTGATCAATAATAATCATTTAATATGGTAGTAAGGGATTAGGTAGAAATCGTGCACCAACCAAATCAAGTGGTACCGCGTTCCACGTCTCAACCTTTATTTGTTTATTTAAGCTATTACACTAACGAAAATCTCACCCTTCATGTTGGAGACTAGCATATTAGCCAACTTAGTTGGTGCATATTTGGTTGACAATTAAATTATAATTTAAGTGATACAAGTCATGTATTTTATAGAATGTATGAATAATAAGTAGACAATAGCTGTGAATTATACGAAATGAGCGTACAAAATGTTTGACCACTAACCAAATATGTGCTAAGGGATAAATTTCATATCGAATGATGATGAGAATAATAATATACAATGGTGCATTTGATTTACCGTTTTAGTTTTTAGTTTTGCAAAACATTCAAAACTTGTTTGATATAATATTTTTTGAAAATGTAATTTCGAAAACAGTGTTAAATTTATAAATAAAATTCAAAAAGCATTTTTGACGTTAAAATTCTAAAAAAATAAAATAAAAATCATAAAAAATCACTAAAAAAATCTGAAAAAATAAAAATTCTAAAAAAAATATAGTTCAAACTATTAATATTTATTTACCTAAAAATTCTAAAAATATATATATTTAAATGAATACAGATGAAAATTCCCAATCCTCATTATTAATTTTTAAGTTTATTTTTGATATTTTGCCAACTCAATTTATTATTTATTATGATTTTATAGTATGAAAACAAATATTATAAGATTCTAAAATTATGTCTCTATTTGGCCCCCTTTAAAATTCAAGGTGGGGTCCTTGTTACATGTATCCGTCCCGTTACCAACCCGAATACCTAATTAAGTGGGTAATTCCAATCTTGTTCGGGGCTGGGAACCGCGGTTATCAGGTTTAATATATTTTTATATTATTCTTAAAAAACACTATTCTGATCGTTAAAATTTCAAATAATGGGGACCAAAAATTAATAATATGTTAACATAAAATACTTTTTATAATGAATAATCAAATTTTACAGAATAAAATTCATAAAATAATTTCTCAAAATTTCAAATCAAAACATTTTTTTTTTTTTTTTGAAAATGGTTTTTAGAATGACATACCAAATGTATTTTTAGCAAGAATAATGTCATTTAACGCCACTGTGTTATAACACGAATCTAGTGGCGCTAAATGTTATTAAATAAATGGTATAATTCAATAAATCACATATAATTGAACACATCATATAATGTCACATAAGTTGATATTCTAACAACATTACTAGCAGTACTATAATATTACTCTTTTAGCAATAGTAAAATAGATCTCAAAATTAAAAATTGAAATCCAAAATGGGCGAGCTACTTCTCTTTAACAAATTTGACTTTCAAGATCGCCTTGCTTACTAGGTACTTGTTCCCGTTTCTTCATCAACAATCAGTTTTCTAGAATGATCATTCATTAATTATTTCCGTTGTCAGGTGTAAGTACATTTAATTCATTGACTTGTTATAAACCCTAATTTATTAATTGCCTTTCGCATAAAATTTGCAATCATTAAATCGCATTAAGGTACGAAAGTTTTCTCCAAATTTCCCTCTGTTCTCTCTTTTCAGTAATAAGAACAAGAGATGGAATAACAAATCATCCCAATATCTGATTATAAAAATTCCAGTCAATGTAATGGCGAAAAGGACAGATTTTCTAAACCCACTCACAAGTTGAAACCAAATCGTGGCATCTTTTTCCTTGTCAGATGCACCAAAACTGAGTACAGTGGAAAAAATCACCGCCAGAAGCTTCTGTTTCAAATCAAGCTTCATATTTCTATTATAAATTTCACATAATTATGTCAATTTATATGCTATGTACATGTAATCTCTCTTTCTCTCTCTAAAATTTACCACTTATGCAATCAACGTGTGTGTGCAATTTTTTTGTTTGATTATGATATATTGAATTGCTGAAGAAAAGGAAGAGGATTGGTAAGGAGAGTATAATTAATTTGTTATAAGAATTGATGATGAAGAAGGCACCGGCATCGGTGTTGCCGGCGAAGCCGATGCGCCACGTTCTGTGGCTGGTGTGGAAGATGGTTATTCTGGTGTCCATCATTCTCTGTGTATGGGCTTTCTTTAGACTGCAGAAGTACTCGGAGTCCCCGGTGTCTCCTTATTCAACCTTGCCTCGGAATTCTCGAGTTTTCTTTGATCGGTTTGAAGGCAATACCAAAATTGCGTTTCTATTCCTTGCTCGGAGAGATTTGCCTCTCGATTTCCTATGGGGAAGCTTTTTCGAGGTGAGTTCGATCTCTCTTTATTTGTGAATTGAAAAATATATTTACTGAAGATTTTCTTTAGTAGTTTTGGTTGATTTTATTACTTAAAATTGTTGTTATTATTTTCATTTCAATCCTGTTTAATTCGTTTCAATTTTCCTCTGGAATAATTTTTTACATTTTTGAAATTCTTTTTTTTTTTTTTCCCTCGCGGTGGGAACTAAATTTGGTTAGAACATCAAGATTTTGTGCATTTACTTATTTGTATATTTTCGTGCTTGGTTGTATTTCTGACACACGATGAAGAATCTGCGGAGTTTTAACATTTATTATATTTGTTATATTTGAGAATGAAAAAAAAAATAGTAATTAGGTTTCTTTTACGATTTTTTATTTTTGTTTACTGATGTTTTTCCTGCTTGCAGAATGCAGACAAGGCAAATTTTTCAGTATACATACATTCACAGCCTGGTTTTGTGTTTGATGAATCCACTACAAGATCTAGTTTCTTTCACAATCGACAGTTGAAGAATAGCATTAAGGTAACTCCATCCATTTACCAATCATTTGTATGCTGAATAGTGTATTTGGAATTTAGAAGAGAGGGAATGAAAATAAAATTGTTTCTTAGACTTGATCAATGGGAGGGAAAATAACAGAAATAGACAAACACTTTCTAGAAGTTGAATGAATCCATATTCATGCACCATATCCCCTGCTTCTTTCTTAAATTTCAACTTTAGCTAAATTTGTTTACAATTTTCCTATTTGTAATTTCTCAAAATTTAGTTTTCTCAAAATTTAGTTTCCCTTGCTAAGCATGGAAGGAAATGGGCAAGAAGACATTTCTCAAAATTTAGTTCTCTGTACTTGTTACTTCTTCTGGTAAGCAAGATGTTCTTTTTCTAATCAGTATAATAGATTGGTAGGGATGATGGTGTAGGTAGTCTGGGGAGAAGCAAGCATGATTGAAGCCGAGAGGTTGTTACTTGATGCGGCTCTTGAAGATCCAGCAAATCAGAGATTTGTTCTTTTATCGGACAGGTTCATTTTCATTACTGTTAGAGAACTAAAGTGGTTCTATGCATTCGATTGTCTGAATTATATCTTTAGCTGGCTTTGACTTGTGAAAGAATTGACCTATGACCACGCAAATGTTCTTAATTTATACTTCAGATTAAGACATTCTTGTATCGTGTATCATTAAGATTAGTGAAATTTGGATGAAGGAGTTCACTGCTGAGGTGGTTGTGCTCTTGAAACTGTATTTGCCATCCTCTAGTCCAAGTGAACACAGTGGAGCCCATTAAAACATAGAAGAAGTGAACAGTAAGGGATTTAGCTGCCCACAGGGATCTTACTATAGGGCAAAGATTAGAGAGGGTCATTGTTAACAATGTAGAAACTTATAGGTGAAATTAATGTAAACTTGTTACTTCAACACCTGCTTCAGTTTTGCTCATGTCAAACTCTAGCTTATTTTTACTTAATAATTGATAATTATTGACGAATTGGAATAAACTTAGTAATATGCGTGAACTCAAGACACAATTTATTATTCGCATTTATTTGTGTCAGAACCCCTTTCATTTTTAGTGATCTCTGATTTATTTGTATCAGAACCCCTCTCATTTATTTGTTAAAATTACCTATAAATTTTATGTACCCCCTTATCTGCTTCTTTTTGTGATTCAGTTTTTGTCAGATCAATTCTGATTCTTGGATTCAAGGTTGTATATATCATTTTTAGTGATTTCTCCCTTTATGTTTATACTTAAGAAAGACTACATAAAAAGGAATAGGCCTTATTATTCCTACATGTGCGTGTGCCCATTCCCTTGAGATGTTACTACATATTTTGCTTGTGTTTAATCTTTCACGTTAAAAATATAATCATTCATTGGATTGGTTTCTGTATGTTCGGTCAGAACCCCTTTCCATATACCATCTAAGCCCTAGTGTTATAAGGCCACATACTTTTTATTCCCAAGTTAATTGTCCCCTATCATTTCTATCCGTTCGGGGTGCTATCATCATATTTTAACTCTTTTGCAGCTTGCACGTTGATATTTTCTGACTTTACATGGTTTAATTTCCAGCTGTGCCCCTTTGTACAACTTCAGCTATATTTACAACTATCTCATGGCTTCTCCAAGGAGTTACGTGGACAGGTAGATAAATGAATAATCTTTTATGTGGTTTAGTGGGACTCTATATATGATGGAAGCGAATTATAAATAGTAGAGAACCAATATGCTTGATCAGTTATGCGTTATTTTATGTCATGTTATATGATCGCATAATTAAATATATGTGCCTAGCATTTATACAATTTGTTTGTGTTGTAGTTTTCTTGATAAGAAAGATGTGCGCTACAATCCAAAGATGTCACCAGTTATTCCACAGGGCAAATGGCGGAAAGGATCACAGGTAATTTCCCTTTGCCTGTTGATTCCACCCATGATGAAGTAAGAAGATGACTGATATCACTAAGAATTGAAATAAAATTACTCATGTCTCATTCTCAATACTACTTTTGAATGATGACGCCTCTCTCTCTCTCTCTCTCTCTCTCACACACACACACACACACACACACACACACTAGCAGATAGACACAGGGTGCGCACGCGCGCGCACACTCACTCACTCTCCAAATCTTACACATGGGAGATGAATTGTGTTGGTCAAAATGATCAACCACTTCTACAAAAATTAGCAGCTATCAAAATGCACTTCCACAAAAATTAGCGGCTGACTATAGATGGGTTACTCACTTTTCTACCTTCATGCGAAAACTTACAAACTTGAATTCTTATGTTTTGGTGTTTTTGGGTGGTTTCTAGATATAGCTGACAAATGCCAATTTTCGTTTTTTTTTATCCTTATTTCCCATGCTAAGCACAAATCTAATGAGTTGATTATTTCAGTGGATCACCTTAATCCGTAGACACGCTGAAGTCATCGTGGATGATGAAGTTGTCTTTCCCGTCTTCAGGAAGTTCTGCAAGGTATATAATGAGCCACATAATTTTTTATTTGTTAAAAATACTTCATTCTAGATCTATATTTACTGTTTGTATAGAGCTGTGTCTGGAAAGACTTAATTTCTGTTTGGTCTGCTACTACTAACTTACAGATTTTATTTTAACCATAGTAGATTATAAAAAGTTCAGATGTTAGTTATACTATGTTTTTTATTCAAATCCCATCCCGTACCCCATCTGCATAAAAAGCCAAATTATTATCGATCTTTTTTTGTCAACAAAAGAATTTAGCTACATTTGTGAACACGTCTGCTCTTAAGGGATGTTATTTTAATATTATTTATTAATATTCTTTTTTCTATGGAAATTCATAAGTTTTACTGCTTTGCAGAGACGGCCGCCAGTAGATGTCAGTAAAGGAAAGCTGAATCTTGTAAGTTATCTTTGCTGCTTGTTCTGAAGTGGATATTGACCTTTTCTTAAGACCGGCCATCTCTGGATTTCATAACTTTGTCATGTTTGTTTTCTCCATCTCTTTGATTCAATAATTTTCTATTTCTTCTTTTTATTCCTGTTCGATATAACCAATGATTTACTGATTATGTTCCCACTATTGGTTGCAGAAACTTCAGAAACAACACAATTGTATCCCGGATGAACATTATGTGCAGACCTTACTTGCAGTACGTAAATATTTGTTCTGAAATAAATATTTAATATAACTAACATATACTATTTGTCTTTCCAGTGTGTTGCTCTGCATTGCTTTGTGATCCCTATGATGTTACTTAGGAACTAAGCTTTCCGTGGCTTCCCTGTATTTAATGGTTTACGAAATTCTAGTCATGTCTTGAATTGTTTAGCAATTATGCCTTTTTTGTCTTTTGGATAGATGAATGATCTTGAATCTCTACTTGAACGAAGAACGGTGACCTACACTGTGTGGAACCTATCCGCTACAAAAATGGAAAATAAAGGTTGGCATCCTATTACATTTAGCTATGCAGATGCTGGGCCTCAACAAATAAAAAGAATAAAGGTTAGCAGATTGCATCTCTCTCCTGTTACTGGAAAATAAATGTCTGATTGTCTGCATTAGAGATAGATAATAACCATGACAAATTACATCATGTTCCTATGAGAGCATGTGTGCCTAGAAGCTTTAAGAAGCCTACTTTTAAGTTTCAAATAATATTTTTTTATTGGTCAAAGTTGGAAATGAGTTGCTTATTTTGACATTAAGATAAAGTTGCTTTCAAAGTACTCTTTTACTAGAAGTAAGTTATATATCCAAACATGTTTGGGAACACACTAAGTTTTACCCCCTTTTAAAGTAGCACAAACGTGACTAGGAGAATTCTTTGTAGTACTCTTTATTTCAGACATTAGTTTTCAAGGTATATGATTTTAGCTACACTCTACTCTTTAATATCATCTTTTGTTTCGCTTCAGTTTTCCAACTGGGTTTGCATTAACCATCTGACTTAGCTGTTTCATGTATTTTACAGGATATCAGCCATGTCTACTATGAAACCGAGCACAGAACTGAGTGGTGCAGTAATAATACTACATCTGTTCCCTGTTTTTTGTTTGCAAGGAAATTTTCTCAAGGAGCTGCCATGCGTCTTTTAAGTCAAGGAGTGGTTGGTAACTTTGACGTCACTGAAATACTGGATTCTCCACCATGATTTTGCCACTGCGTGAGCCATCAGAATGTTGGGTATTCTTTCGACTGTCAACTTACATCAGAAAATTCTTTTGATCAGCTTCTGGAATGTCCATAAATGTTTAACATCAGTGCACGGAGATTTTTTAGACTATACAACTTAGAGAAGATAGTGCAAACATAGATTAGGGCGAATAGTTTGAAGAAGATAATATTTTGACATCAAGCTATGCTCACCCGAAGACTGAAGCATGTCGAAGATTGTGCTTCTTGGATACACCTTATGGCTTATGCTGTATGATCATAGTGGCATAATCCTTTATATTCGCCTTCTTGGCGTGTGACTCTATGGTAGGGAAAAATAATTGTTTACATATAACCTATGATCGAAACGAAGTGTGTTTTCTTTCTTTACTTTCCATTTTGTGTGGGTGGATATAGGGTGGGGTTGGGTTCTAGGACTTGGATGAAATGGCAGCTGAAAGAGTTAAATGCTGGATTATCATGCAGCGCTAACTCTTTTTGTGATGCTTTTGGGCTTGAGCTCCCTGTCGGGAGGCTGGAAATGGAATAATCTTAATAAAGATCATCTTCATTAGAATTTTTATTCTTCAAGAGAATTATAATCATAATACAGTTTCTTTAAATTTAAAGAGTGTGATATTTTATGCACTCCAACAAATTATTTGTTTTACATTTTCCATCGTTCGTTTAAGGTTCAAGTTTCTACTTTTGGGGTATTTAATTGATATTTTTTTCTTTCATGAAAAATATTTTCCAAAAGTTGGTCACGTGATCACATTTTTCTTGGAAATAAGGAAAATGTTTTTCTTTAGGAAATGGCGTGTTTTTATTTTCCAGACAATTTACTTTCTCTCATCTACTCTTAATAGAAGATGGATAAGTATAATATTTTTTAAATTGAAATTTAACATAATCAAATACATTTAATTAATAATTTTTAGGAATTCAATTATCTGAAACTTATTTCGTTTACCATGGAAGTTTTATACTTGCAATCAAACACATCCTTATTGTTTTTCGCTTATTTTTCAATTAATGTATATATCTATATTTTAGATATCGATAACTATTCTCTTTATAATATTAATAATTTAAATGGTGAATTATTGAAAGAAACTTGCAATCTTATTCAATGCAACATTTGAAAATATAAATAGATAGTGGGTTTAGCTCTCCCAATATAGATAGCAAAATTTATTCTCTAATTTAAAAAGTTAAATAAAATTTGGAGTCTAATTTTATGGTTTGACTTTTTAAAATAAAAAGCATTGAACTTTTAAAGAATCTCTCAGAGAAATTCTCTAGACTCAATTTAGCAATTTAGATAGCATATATAAATTTAGAGAGTAAAAATATTTAAATACTCAAATAATCTCTTTATTTTTAACACTTAATTTTATTACTCTCACTACATATTTATTATTCTTTTTCTTATCTTTTATTTAATTGGATCAGTATATGGATAATTGAAAATTGAAATATTTTGAATGCATTTAATTATCGAAAGTGAATTTGACTCACTCTTCAAATTTGGAGAGTCAAATTCAATCTCTATTATAAAACATTAATTTCAAAGAGATTCAAACATAGTTTCTATTATGAAATATTAATTTAAAAAGTCTCGAAACATAATTTTAATAACTGACTCGTTAAAATGAGAGTATTTCACTTCTGGAGAGCCTCTCGGATATGCTAACAATTGGGAAGAATTTCTGGAAGAATTCAAATTTCTCAACTTCAAACCCTACTGGGTGGGGGACACAGTAATCTGATATCTATTGAACCAAAAAGATCAAACGTCTAACACATCTTTATTTGATAAGTTAAATGTCTAACAATTTGACAACTACATAAAATAAGTTAATCTAAGATTCCATTGATTAATTTACTGAAAACCATATAGAGGTTGCCCATTACCAAATAAATAACTGAAGCATAAACCAACTTTTTGAGGTTCCTCTACAGATATCACAATAAGAGTACGCGTTGTATAGGAAACTTCAAATTGAAGTCATCAAAACACCAAAATGTTTTTATACAGTCTAGGCTACATATACTAAAAACTCCAAGTCTGCTGTTGAAGTTTTGATGAAACTAGACCAGAGTTCGGCGCCATTCCTTTATGCTTTATCAGCTGCAACCATTCATCGCAAGCACTGCATTAACCCTTGCCCTTGTCAGTATCCACCGTGATTAGTATATATTAATCCCCAGCGGAAGATGCCTTTTAATAAATTGTTACAACCAGAAAAAAGAATCAAGTGATCCAACTGAATAGTGAATTTTGTAAGGATCTCTTTCTTAGATAAGAAAACAGATTTCTGATAGCTCTATTGCATAGGCGATAAACTTGAGCCCTGCAGTTATCCTTGTCCTGGAATTTGATGCCTCTCTTCTCACGCTCCATTTTTTACATTACAAACTGGATCACATTAATCTTTAGAGCACATCAGAATCAAATACAAAATCTTCTTGTTCTGAAGTTAATACCAATTGCCTAATTCCACAGGTTAGATTTCTCAAAACCGAAACTATTTCTGCATGTTGAGGATGGGAACTGTGGGGTGAGAAAAACGTGGTTATTGTGCCATGCATTTCAATAAAACTCCAACCTGGAGTTTTCCTCAGGCCAAGAGATCTCATTTGGAGCCAAGCTTCTCCCACCCCATCCCATCTGGCCATTGAAGCAAAGCTGTGAGCCAGTTGGACATACTTACCAGCATCTTCAGGCTGCAAACCAGAAATTTCCTTGGCAATAATTTCTCCAAGCTCTGGCTTACCATTTTTTCGACAGGCATCAAGTAGGATGCCTAGAACATCCTCCACTGGCTTTGGGAACATCCTCTTATAGTAGTCAAATGCATCTTCTACCCTACCAGATCGGCAAAGGAGATCAACAATGCACGCACAGTGTTCAAGCTTTGGTTCAACCTTATACTCATTTTTCATTGACTCAAAAATGCTCATACCATGGCCAACAAGCCCATTGTGACTGCAGGAGTAGAGAACAGATAAGAACATGACATCATTTGGTGCATGTCCATTCTGAAGAAATTCTGAAAACATCTCCAAAGCCATCTCCCCTTTTCCATGACTACCATATCCAGCAATAATCGTGCTCCAAGAAGCCATATCGTGCTGTGGCATCCTATCAAAAGACTTTCTAGCACTACCCAAGTCACCACATTTGGCATACATGTCAACCAAAGCTGTGTCAATCATGATACATGGTCCAAGACAGTTCCTAACAGCAAAGTTGTGAATCCACTTCCCTTGCTGGTAAGCCCCAATGGAAGCACAACCTTGAAGAAGGGAGATAATGGTTATTGAATCAGGACTGTGGCACGCTATTCTCATTTCATTAAAGAGATACAGAGCCTTATTTAAATTTCCATTTTGTGCATAACCAGAAACTATTGCATTCCAGGTGACAACATCTCTTTCATTCATCATTCTGAAAACATCATAACTCTGCTTTAAATGGCCACATTTCCCGTACATACTAACAAGAGAATTATATGTAGGAATGTCTGCTGCCATTCTCTGCCTTAACATATAGCAATGTACTGAAGTCCCTAGTCTGGTAGAACCCGATTGCCCACAGGCTGCAAGAACACAAGCCATAGTTGCAGTTGATGGAATCACATGTGAAACCATCATCATTCGAAACACTGTCAATGCCTTGTCTGCATAGTCATTCTGTACAAGTCCTGAGATCATCGCTGTCCACAACACCGCATCCTTATCACACGCCTTATTGAAAACCTGTAAAGAATCATTAATATTCCCACATCTTGAGTACATAACCATAAGCGACGTCTCAATATGTTTATCTAATTGAAATCCAGACGTTACAATCTGTCCATGCACAATTCTTCCCACTTCAACACTACCCTCTCTCGCAACTACAGAGAACAATGATCCAAAGGTCTGCTGATCAGGCACAAGATTTTCATCCTTCATTCTGTACAAAAGATTTAAGACTTCGCTAACATTCCCTACCACTGAATAGGCATTAATCAAGCTATTCCAAGAAACAATATCTTTGTCATTCAATGAATCATATAACTTCCTGGCATCTCCTACTCTTCCACGCTTAGCATACACACTCAACATACAATTCATCAAAATTATATCACACTGAAAACCAGTTTTAATTATGCAACAGTTCAAAATATCAGTGTGGGCATTGTCAGAAACCCCAGAGAGCAGAGTCAAAATGGTTACTGAACTGGGTTGAATCCCTTCATTCTGCATAGAGTTATACATAAAGAATGCATTTTTCATATCACCACCACGTGAATAACACCCAATGATTGCAGTCCATGGGACGATATTTCTACGAGGCATCATATCAAACGCCTTTTGAGCATAACGGGTATTCATGAATTTTGCATGGAAATTGATCAACGAGGAGGAAATGTAGGGGTCCTCAGACAACCCATTAACAATAGTTTGTTGGTGGAGTGAGAGGCCGAGAGGGAAGAGGTGAAGCGATGTGCAAGCTTTGAGAAGCGGAGGGTACGTGAAGGCGTCTGGAGGAATGGTGGGGGGTTTGAGCACGGAGATGAAGGTAAGAACAACTTCGCGGTGGAAGCCTTGGGCGGAGAGACTATTGATAGTGGCATTTAATGATCTTGTGGTGGTGGGTACCGATGTGGTTCGCGGCAGCGGTTTTGGATAGTGGGAGAAGTTGGGTTTTAGCTTGTTCATCAGCTCAAGGTACCTGCGGCTTTTTAAGCCGCCATAATTTGGAAGGTCGGGTCTCTGTGTACAGCATTTGCTAATCGAAAACTTGGAGGCTGCTTTAAGGGAAAAATGCAATCAATAATTTCTCTGTAAATTTTCTGCAGAAGTGAGGTGTTAAAGAAGAACAGATTGTGAAACTGAGGCAGTTAAGTTTGTTAAATGTCTTGAACTATTTCATAGTATGTGTCGTCACTTAATTGTCACTAATTATTAACAAAGGAGGTTTTGAAAATTGAGTGTGGGGCGGCTGACCTCACTGCCCCAACACTAAATATGCCCATGCACTGTAATACCATAAAACCATCTCAAAATTTACATGGTATTTGGATTTTCAATTATTTTCTTTTTGTGATGTACACAAAAACTTTATTTAGATTTGCCCAAGGGCTATAGCTCAGTTGGTAAGGCACTTCGTTTACAAGCGTGCCAATGTTTTTCGGGGAGTCCATTAACGTAAAGTTGTTCGAAAAAACATCTTTATTCTATAATTCTATTAAAAAGAAGGAAAAAAAAAAAGTGGATATGACTATGGGCCAATATCACAAATAACCTCTTTATCGCTGCTGTTATAATTTTCAAAATAACACTTGGAGATTTTGTTTTTGACTGTTTCTTGGTTCCGATGTCTTCAAAATGCTATGAATAAATCTTATTTTCTGCTAGTGCAAGGGATCACACAACATGCGTTCTTCCTGCCGACAAAATTTTTTATTTTTCTACGGATTTCAACTATTATGCGTTTGTTAGTTCAGCAATTGTGTGTTTTTCTGCTGATCATTCGTTTCCTTTAGTGCTTAGCTTATAGACTTGTGTTTGTGAGAAAAGACGTGGAGTGATATTTTCCAGGAATTTTCATCGAGAGAATTAAGCCAAATTGTTATTTTTTTGGCTGACATCCAAGGTGCTACAAATCGTGGACTGTGGAGCAATTTCAAAGATTTGGATGACCTTTTACTTTTCTATCAGATTTTATTTTTATCACATTTTCTTAGCCTTCTAGTTCGCACGGGTTCTTATTGTTAGGCTATTTTTTGGCTCCATCTTCGAATGGATTGCAAGTTGACGTAGGACAATCATATTGTAAATAGGATTAAGATTAGATATTTATAATAAGAAGTTTAGTTGTAATTAGTTTTATCTTTTTATTCTAATATTTTGTTTAGAATATGATTTCTTTTCTTTATTGATTAGAATATAATTTCTAATTTCTTTTATATTAGGATTTTATTAGTTTTTTTTTTAGCTTCCTATACTAGTAAGAAATAATTTTGCCTATAAATTTAGAGATATTGTACGTTTTTTCAACAACAATCAATTATTATTCAACATATACAAGACATGATTGTTTAAATATCATTATTATTTATTATATAATTCTTATTATAAGAATTTCTAAACGCTTCCACATCAAAATTGGTATCAAAGCAAATAAATTACCTCAATCTAATGGTTGACGATGGTCTAGGTGGCAGACGAATCGTCAACAATGAACAGAGGTTCTACAAACTCGAACAACGAATCGAGAGAATTGATAAAACCCTTCACAACATCACGATGATGTTAACTCGTTGAGTTTTGAAAGGAATCGTGAGTCCATGGAGAAGCAAGTTGGCAAAAAATTGCCGACCTTAACTATTATGAATGTTGATTGTTTCAACAAGTATAGAACACGACATCATGTGGTTAGAGAATTTCCTCGAATCCTAACAAAGTTCGAATACACACAAGTTATTACTAATACTTTTTTCAACAAAACTTGAGGACGCGTTTTTTTTCAAGTGAGAGAAATTGATGTAGAACAATATTTATTGTAAATATGATTAGAATTAGATATTTATAATAAGATGTTTAGTTGAAATCAATTTAACTTTTTTTTTCTAATAATTTGTTTAGAATATAATTTCTTTTCTGTATTGATTATAACATTATTTCTAATTTCTTTTAGATTAAAATTTTATTAATTTCCTTATTTTAGTTTCCTAGTAGTAGAAATAGGGAATGATTTTGTCTATAAATTTAGAGGCATTGTATATTTTTTCACAACAATAAATCATTATTCAATAAATACAGAATATGATTATTCAAATATCGTTATTTATTATATAATCTTATTACGAGAATTTTTAAATGCTTCCGTACCACATTCATGAGATTTCTTGGGGTGCCAATATTTTTATTTGTGGGATGTGACCCTCAAGTCTTGGTGATGATCATAATGGATAATGGTTTCTTTTCACAGCAGCTTCTAGTTCTTGGTTGGCTTTGTCGTCATACAATGTCATTGGAATTCTGAAGTAGCATATAAGTCTTGGAAATGATAATTTGCTCAAAGTCATAAAAATGATGATTTGATCTGATCAGTTTAATTTTCAAACTCAACTTATTTTCTACAGCACCATATTGTGCTTGGGAGAGTGTGTTGAAAATTCTATAAATCCGGATAAACATTGCTAGATTTTAAGAAGTTAGCTGTAAATGAGTGAATATCTTAGGAAATATTTTAGGAGATCAAAAATTTCTTGAAGTGCCTTGCGGTTATCAAAAATTTTATATTTGAGAAAGCATACCTGAATTCATGATGATGAATCAATGGGGTTCGAGGTCTTCTATGGACTAATCACGTTACTCAATGGTTTCTTTTCGCTATGGAGAATGAGAAGATGTACAATCCGAATGAATAGCTTTGGAGACCCTAACATTTAAGGTTCCTATTAGATTTTAATTATAGTTTCATTACCTGTAATTAGTCCAGTAACGAGTAACTCCACATTGGAAAGTCCATACCTAATAGATGGTTCTAAAGCCCAATAACTAGATCACTTAAATTGGTCTTACTTAATTAGATAACCCATATGACAATTGTTAATTAAACATATAAGCTCATCAAAAGGAAATAATATTCCAACAATCTTCCACTTGGGCTACATATGTTTCTAAAGACAATTGTATTTCATAACCTTAAGAGTACACTAAATTTGCTATTTTGTCTTTAAACATCTCCTCGGTTACGATCTTGTACATCTCCTATACCAGCATGAGATCAAAGTGACATTCGTTATACTTGTTTGGTAACTAGATCCATGAGTGACCATCATACCAAATATACTTGAGGACATAGATCAAGTATGGATATGCAACAGGAAATTACATGCAATGAAATCTCAAATATGCCTATTTCGAACTAGTTTTCTTTATTCCGTAGTGAAATCAATCCTTAGTCTTTCCAATCTTATGTTTAAACCACAAACGGAAGGAATACATTCAGAGTAAACAAAATTTAAACCATCTACTTTAGTTTGTAGAAAACCAATTGTGCATATCAAAACAACATCCAACAAATACAAACTTCCACTAAATCAGCATATTATCAAATGAAAACCACACCCATAGTATGGTCCTGAAAGACTTTAGGTACTAAAACCTTGATAGATGAATCCGCAATCATGGAGTTTGTTCTTGTATGTTCTATAGACACTACATGATTCTGAACTCTTTCCTTAATATCGAAATTAGAATATCCAATAATTCAAAAATGATTTGACTTCCGATATGTGAGTATGCAGTCTTTTGTTTTCTATAAATACCTCATAATCCGTTTGGCTGCTTTCCAATGATGCATTCAAGGTTACTCAAATATCTACCTAAGACTCCTACTATGAACACTAGACCTCAACGCGTACATACTTGAGCATACATAAGTCTTCCTTAAAGCTAACGTATAAGGAATCTTTTGCATCTCTTTTCTTTCTATCTTATTCTTGGGATATTGATTAAGACTAAATTTGTCACCCTTAGCAATAAGAGTATCTCCTTGTGCACAATTTTCCATGCGAAACCTAGCAAGAACCTTTTCAATATAGCTCTTTTGTGAAGAAGCATCCCCAAGATTTTTCATTTCAAAATTCTTAATTAGAAATCTCTTGATTTCGTGTAATATACCTATATCACTATTGGCCAAAAATATGTTATTGACTTAAAGCACAAGGAAGATAAATATACTCTCACTGAACTTGTGATATATACAATTATCAACCCATTTACCTCAAAACTTTATGAGATAATAACTTGACAAAATTTGTAATACCATTAACAGAAAACTTGCTTGAAACCATATATGGATTTCTTTAGTTTGAAAACCACAGACTTTGGATCACCTGATACAAAGTTTTCTGGCTAACCATATATATGGTTTCCTAAAAAAAGCAGTCTTTACATCCATTTGATGCAACTCTAATTCAAAATGAGCTAAAAGTGATATTATTATCTTAAAAGAGTCTTTCATTATAACCAGAAATAAAGCCTCTTTGTAATCAACGCTTTCCTTTTGTGTAAAACCCTTAGCAATTAGACACACATTATATCTTTCAATATTATTTTTTAAATCCCTTTTGATTTTAAATATCCATTTGCAATCAATTGACTTCACACCTTCAGACAATTTGATAAGATCCTAAACGTTGTTACCCTTCATAGATTTTATCTCATCATTCATGGCATCAATCCATTTTTTAGAGTTAGAACTTTATTTGATTTGTAAGAAGTTGATTGGATTATCTTCCATAGACCCTATGTCAAACTCATTCTTGAAGAAATATGATATAATCACTTGAAATCGCACATCTTCTTTTTTTCTTTTTCAATGAATCGCTTTATTGGCACTTCCTTTGAGGATGTTGAGTTTTCTCTTCAGGAGCAACTTCTTGATTTTTGAGTAGGGAGTTCTTCATCGTTGTCTTGGATTGCGTATAAAAATACTTGGAAGGGAAATAAGTTCTTTCTCAGAGGCAATATTCCTAATGGCCTTATCTCCCATTTTAAACTCAACATCCTTAAGGAATCTCCCATTTTCCGTCTCGAAAAAGGTTCTTATTGCGTGATCATAAAATTTAAAATCCCTTGACCGTTCAACATACCCAACAAAGTAGTAGCTTATTGTTCTTGAGTCCAATTTATTTTCATTGGACTTATAAGGCCATGCCTTAACTGGATAACCCTAAATGTGTAAATGTCATATGTTAGGAATTTTGTCTGACCACAGTTCATAAAGGGTTCTTTTTTTTTTTTACCATTTTACATGGTACCCTGCTCACAATGTATGCTACAATCTTTAGTGCTTCTTCTTAGAGTGATTTTGGTATAGAAGAATGATATATCGTACTTCTTACCATGTTTTTAAGCGTTCTATTAAATCTCTCAGCAACACCATTCATGGAAGGTTTGCTTGGCATTGTGTATTGTGATACCATTTCACATCCCTCTAGAAATTTCGAAAAAGGTCCTGGACATTGTTCGTCTGATCCGTCATATCTGTCATAGTATTTACCACCACGATTAGATTTGATGGCCTTAATTTTCTTGCCTAGTTGATTTTCAACTTTGGCTTTGAAAGCTTAAAAAATGTTCAAAGATTTTGACTTCTCATGAGTTAAATATAGGTACCCATAACAAGAATAATCGTTTATGAACGTTATGAAATACCGTTGACTATTTCAAGATGCTGAAAGGAATGGTGTACATATATCGATATGTATTAATTCTAAGACACCCGAACTCCTATTGGCACATAATTTCCTTATGTTCGTTTATTTCTCCTTTACACTTTCAATGCAAACTTTTAAATTTGTTAAATTAGGGAGATCGAGAATTTCGTGTAACACAAGTCTCTCTATCATCTGTTTAGAGATATGTCCTAAACGCTTAGGCCAAAGCATGGTAGAATTCTCATCAGTTAATTCGCGTTTTGTATCATGACTTGTTGTTTGCAAGATTTCATTACATGAGACAATTGTTTCCAATAAGTATAAATTATTAATCAATCAGCCAGTTGCAATAATATTTGACTCTTGAAAAACAATGACCTTATTATTTCCAAATGAACAATAAAAATCAAATTTTCTCAAAACAAAATAGAAATTAAATTTCATCTAAACGATGATACTACATATGATCTTCTAAATCTGAAAAATAACAACAATAAAAGACAATCTAAAGATCCTAATGCCTCTACTGCAACTGTTTTGTCATCGTGAACGTAGATAAATCTTTTAACATCACTTGGCTGAAAGGCTCCACAGACAATTCTGCATAGACGCACTTATGTAAATTGTAGCACTGCTATGCACAGAAGATAAATTAACTTTTGAACAAACCAAGGTGACAAGTCTACCTTTCTTTTTTATGCCATGCAGTGTATTTGGAACATTCCTTATTCATATGTCCATCTTTCTTGCAGAAGTAACAAGTAAATTTCTTGTCCTTTTACATCTGCTGTTTGGGCTGGTATTTCCAATTGTAGTTTCTTTAATGTTATCCCTTTTTTTCATTTCCTATCCTTAGATATAGTAGCCAAGTGAGAACTTTTTGTCTTTTCCCACTTAATTCTTTCTTCTTCTTGGACATTGTGAGATATAAGCCCATGAAGAGCCCATTTATCCTTTTGAGTATTGTACCTCACTGTAAATTGATTATATTGTATAGAAAGATAAATGAGTACCAAAAGCATGAGCAAGTCATCAGACAACTTTAACTTTAATGCCTTTAGTTCTGAAACGATATTAAATGTTTCCATAATGTACTCCTTTATGTTTCATTTTCCTTTATACTTCATCGAGACAAGGTTAGCCAAAAGTGTGCTTATCTCTGTTTTTTTTTTCTCTTTGTAAAACGCTTCTCGATTTCCTTAAGGAACTTCTTAGGGCTTTCATCATTAGACATAGCATCCCTGAATGTTTCTGGAATGATGTGTTTCATCATCATAAGACCATGCGATTAGAACGCTTCTATCTCTCATGTTCCTTTTTTATCATGAGATGAACTTTCAGTAGTGAGAGGTACAAGTTATTCTTTCCTTGGTGCAAGGTCAAGATCCATGCAGCTGAGAATAATATAAATGTTTTCTTTTCAAGTTTTGAAGTTTGTGCCGTTAAGCACATGAAAGGAATTAATGTTGACAGTAATAGTAGTAGCAGAAGCAATAACTAAATAGAGAACAAAGAAAAAAAAGCTCACAATCCAAAAATTATGTAAAGCATTCAATAATAGCACATATATCATGACATAAACTCCCAAAACAATAGTGGTGGGCCCCATTTCAAGATAAATAGCACAACATTAATGCTTAGTATTTGGATAGAAACATCAACTTGTAAGTGGTAATTTCCATGCAATAATCAAATATTGACAATAAATGACATCAAACAATGACCTTCCTTTGGGCAGGTTCATTACTCATATGACAACTAGATAGTCATCACACATATATTCTCGCAAGTATGTTTATTATTTGGGCAACCAATAACCTTCCTTTGGGAATGTCATTGCTTGTATAAATAACAAACATACACATCTTAATATTCCAAAATAAATAAATCTACGTAAGGCTCCAATTACATTGTTTTTTTTTTTTTTTTTATTTCGTTCTTGAGCGAAAAATCCAAAAATAAATTCTGAAAATTGATGCTTTTCTTCCTGAATCCATAATCAAAATACCCATACAACAAAAGGAATAATCCTAAATATTTCTCATGCAATTCTACAATGAATCAAAACTTAATGGAGAAATAAATCCCGAAATTTTGTACCATGAATTGAAAACTTAAAGAACCCTAATAATTATACAATCATGATCAAGACAATCAAGACAATCATACATCATATTTAATCTAAATATCCATATGAGTAGCCAAATCACAATTCAAAAGTATGTATCATGATATAATTTGTCGAGAAATTCATAAAACATAATTATCTCATTCCTAATAACTTAACATGAAATTTAGCTCTGATATCACTTTGTGGATCTTTAATTCAATAGATTGGTAAACAAAAACCCTATATTTCAATCTATCATACATGTCAAAGGATCTTATGTCAAATTATCAAGAGTTCTATGGAAGAGAAAACATACATGAATCCATGGTCATGAATCAATGGGGTTCGAGGTTCCACGGACTAATTACGGTACTCAATGGGTTTTCTTTACTTGTGGGGGAGTAAGGAGATGTATAAACTGAATGATTAGCATTGGGGACCATAACCTTAAGGTACATTATATACTAGGTTTCAATTCGTGTCCCATTAACCTCAATTAGTTTAGTAATAGGTGCTTCTAGAGCATAATAACTAGATCACTTAAATTGGCCAGACTTAATTAGATAGCCAATATAACAATTGTTAATTAAACATATAATCCCATCAAAAGGAAATAATATCTCAACATATATCCTTTGCTTATTAGACGAGGCAACATTTTTCAACTACTCTTCTAGTATATAACACAATTCCACTAGTCAACATCATTTTTTCCCCTCATATTTCCAATTTCAATTCCGACCGTCTCAGAGAAACCCCTCATTTTCTTGGACCCTTTTGGCTTCTTCAAATAGAAAGAATATGTTACAATAGTCAAGAAATCTTTGTTATCTCACGTTCACCAACATTCTGAAGTTCTCATAAGCTAAATGAATTAGTACATAATGCTTCAGAATGGCATGACAATACTGCATAGAATGCTGGATTGTATAAAATCTAATCATACAACTTATCCTTTAACTATAGATTTGTTGATAATTAAAAACTCTACTTATATTCCACATAAAGCAATTGATTAGCATAATGAAATGAAAACACAAAAGATTTATAGAGATTTGTTCTTCATGTTTCACTCGTGCAATAATTCACTATGATTTTGAAAAGAGTTTTTTACAAGAGAAAATCATACATCTATCTTCTATAACATCTCTCTCTCTCTCTCTCTCTCTTTTTTAATGGTAATATAATAACCTAAGGACGATTTCCTATTTATAAAACAAATTAGAGCAAAACTAAAATTTACTAGGACTCAAATTTCTAAAACAAAATTTATAAAGACACAAATTCTTAAACTGTATTTAATGAACTTTTGGTCCAAAGGCTCCGAGTACTAGTTTCCTATTTTCAATCTGCGTACTGGCTACGTGGAGTAGCAATGATTAGATTTCATAACTTAACAATATTAATGAAGATTATATTGGATATTCTATATATGTATTATATAAATTTAATATTTCTATGACAAACGATTTTAGGGGGCTTTTATTGAATGTGATGCTTGTGAAAAGGAAAACCTGAAGTGACTAGTGGGAGGCTGGATGCAACTCTCACCTTAAGGGCAAACCATCGAGTTCAAGCGCCTGCTTTGTTAGCTTGAAAATATTTTTTCTACGTATTAATTTTCAATCACATTCACGTAATAAAATATTCTATACGTAAATCTAAAACTTTTTCTATTTTTAACCGCACATTCTTCTACTCACTATTTAAAACTTGTTTTTCCCAAATAATGACCATCAAACAGTCTTGTAATTTCAATGTTTATTATTATTGCTCTTGTAAGAAGGAATTAGGATTCCCAGGGTCAATTCCCAACTATACAAGTTCTTCTGCTCTTTCCTTCACAACGGGGTTACAAGATCCTTTACTAATAAGCAACTTTCTTCATCTCCAATCAATTGTTTCCTTCCCCCAACAAAAAGATCTTATAGTAAATTTGAAGCAGTTACTCAAATCAAGACCACCCATAAAAAGCAAGACTTGTAAATTCAATTTCCCATGTCAACGAAACCCACACTAAAAAATCCACTCTCCCCAGATTGTCATTCATAATATTCCCTAAATGGCTAATTATTACCCTTAAACCATGAAATCCCCAACCCAAATTTTCGCATTTCTTTTTATATCAATAACTATCATTGTATCATCATCAAAAGTCGATCAAAGCGATGATTTTAAAATAAACCCTGAAAACGAAATACCGATTTCCTTGAGAGGGATAAGCCGGTTTCTTGCGCTGCAACATATACATGCCAATTATACCTGTAATAAATTTCCAAGGGTTTTCAATCTGAAGGGCAGTGCTAGACCTGATTGTTGCAAGAAGAAATGCTTGAATATAAAGACAGATCGAATTGTGGGAAGTGTGGGTACAAGTGCAAGAATACATAGATTTGTTGTGAAGGAAAATGTGTAAATTCTTCTTTTGATAGAAAGCATCGTGGAGTGTGCCATAAGAAATGGAGTAAGGGGGGGGCTTAGTGCATATGGAATGTGCAGTTATGCATAAGATTAATGCATAATTGATTCAATTGAAAGTACGAAGAATTGAATTGGAATGTAGTTACTAGAACCGAACTAAAAATGCCTAGATTGATAAATAAATATAAGTTTAGCAATATTCTATACATAAGCCTAATGTATTCAACATTGGGACAAGAAATTGAACACAGATGTGGCGGTTAGTGGGAAGGGGGTCATGGGTTGCGGCATTCATGGAGAGGACCATGTGATTGTTTCACTAGAGGATGCAAAGGTAATGGCGATAAGATGGTATTCTTTTTGCAAAAGAAGATATGTTCAAGGTGGCTATGTGGAATGTGACACCCTTGGTTTGTTATAAAGTTTTTAGATAGATTTTGATTTTGCTCCAAATGTGGGAGTTTTATATGACATTTTATTTTTATTTGTTAATATGAATGAAGCTCGTGTTACTTTGTACTTTGTGAAGAAAATAAAGTATAATGTGAGTTAGCTTCGTATTTTTCTATATGGGGATTGATGATATCCTCTTCTTTACCACTATTTATGACGACATACTAAATGAAATTTTGTTAATGCTATAAAGAAAATTCAGATAAGAAATGGGAAAATAATATCCTTCCTTGGTCTTAATTGAGGAGAGAGTCACACAAGTAAACACAATTTCACAAGAGAAAAATTAAAATAGTAAGCGTGGACATCAATCGATTCGGTTTCAGAAATCGAACTGAACATGAATTAAGACAATTTGTAAATCGAACGGTCTCCAACTTAATTATAGAATCAAATCGAAACCTAACCATTTGGTTTGGTTCTGTACTATAACTAAATTTTCAATGTTTTAGACAAAACAATTGTTATGAAAACTAGAATGCTTCAATACCAATTTGTTGTGAAAAGATAAGAGATTAAGCCATTATTTGGTACATATTATAATTTTCATTCTCATTCTTCTACTCATTTTCAACCACACATTCTTTAGTAAAATAATATTTTCCATCACATCAATAACTTTTCTTTCCTTTTAAACCACAAATTCTCCATCATTCTACTATTCCAGAATACATTCTTTCAAAATAATATGACTCAAACACATCCTAAGACACAATATGAAGTAACCGATCACAGGAACACGAGAACAATGTAAGTTGCAGAAAATTGAGATTTTATTATAATATAGAGAAAGAATACAAAAATTATGTGTTTATAATTTGTCTAACAACCTATAACTTATTCTAAAATACAAATTATGTAAGAGTTTGAACGTCCCCTAATTGTTCACTATATAGGTACAATTCTGCCGATTTTGTTGAAACTTTGAATGCGGTTAAAGATATAGATTCTAGTCAAGATCATTTTTTGATACATTCAGTTATAATTCTGTTACGGGGCTAATTTCAGCCTTGTTTGGTGATCATTCGATCACTTTTGTCCCTAGTTGGGGTAGCAATGGCAGAGAATATTTTCAGTTGAAATTGTTGATGGAGAAGTTTTATATGTGTTCTTTATTGAAGAGATTATGTTTATTCTTTGTAGTGGAATTTGTCTTCAGGTGGATTTTTTTTTTTTTTTAATGTTTTGTTCATTGTAGTGGAATTCGTGTCAATGTGGAGATTGTTTGAATTTGACTATGAACTGAATTGTTTGTTGAAGATTATTAGGAATTCTAATTAAAGTTCACAATAATTAGAATCCTATTTAAAATACAATTGTGAAATCATATTCAAATCAGCATAATTGTATAGGGAACAATTAGGGCAATATCAACAAAATTAGCAGAATTTGCCAAGAAAATTTGAATAGGATTTCACAATTGCATTTCAAATAGGATTCTAATTAATGTGCACTTTAATTAGAATTCATAATTATGTTCAACAAAGAATTCAGTTCATATCCAAATTCAAACAATCTCTACATTGACACAAATTCTACAACAATGAACAAAACATTAAAAAATTCCCCACCTGAAAACAAATTTCACTATAAGGAAAAATTTAATTTCTTCAATTAAAAAAAAAAAACACAAACAAAACTTCTCCATCAACAATTCTAACTGAAAATATTATCTAACGCCGATACCCCAACTAGGGACAAAAGTGATCAAATGACCACCAAACAATACTGAAATAAACCCCGTAATAGAATCATAACTGAATGTATCAAAAAAGGATCTTGGCTAGAATCAACACATTTAACAGACCTTTTACTTTTCTATCAGATTTATTTTTATCACATTTTCTTAGCCTTCTAGTTCGCACGGGTTCTTATTGTTAGGCTATTTTTTGGCTCCATCTTTGCATGGATTGCGGGTTGACGTAGGACAATCATATTGTAAATAGGATTAAGATTTCATATTTATAATAAGAAGTTTTATCTTTTTATTCTAATATTTTGTTTAGAATATAATTTCTTTTCTTTATTCATTTCAAATAGGATTCTAATTAATGTGCACTTTAATCAGAATTCATAATTATGTTCAACAAAGAATTCAGTTCATATCCAAATTCAAACAATCTCTACATTGACACAAAAATTCTACAACAATGAACAAAACATTAAAAAATTCCCTACCTGAAAACAAATTTCACTATAAGGAAAAATTTAATTTCTTCAATTAAAAAAAAAACACAAACAAAACTTCTTCATCAACAATTCTAACTGAAAATATTATCTAACGCCGATACCCCAACTAGGGACAAAAGTGATCAAATGACCACCAAACAATATTGAAATAAACCGGTAATAGAATCATAACTGAATGTATCAAAAAAGGATCTTTCGATCTTAGTTGTGTAAATTGAGTATCAAACTATCAACAAAATCAGGAGAATTGTACCTATGTGGAACCTTATGAAAATAATTGGTCTCTTTTTACAATTGAATAAGATGACATCGTTGATAATGGTGGTAAGACGGACTTACACATATCTTCAAAATTCAATTGAGATGTATTATTAAAAAAAGACCCCAAATTAGACTCTAATGGTACAGAAGCCAACTCTAAATCTAATCGAGTTCTTAAAATTTGGTGATTACTCGAAAATTCTGTATCATTCTACAAGATATATAAATGGTATTTTCTATGTCCCATTAATACAACACGAGCCCCTTTGATAACTTTCACAACTTCATCTTCAACAGTGTACATGTACATTTTTGGATGAAAGTGCTTAAGGAGATCAGATTTTTCTTCAGACCTGGAACATGTCCCACTGCATCAACTATTCAAATCGTCTCACCAAATATCTTTATTCTAACCAGACCAATACTAGCTATCCGATAAAGTGCGTTATTATCGTTCATCACAATACATTTTAAAACTTCTTCATAAGTTGAAAATAATTCCCGATTGGGTAACATATGAAAAGTGCATGATGTATTCAAAATTCAAACCTCATCAGGTTTGGAATTATTGTCAGATATAAATACAAGCTCTCCATTATTGCTAAGATTTTCTGCAATACTTGTTTACCCTTAAGTTTCTGATTGTTGATTTGCAATTAACCTTAATTTATTTTACAATTTATAACAATCGTTTACTAAGTGCCCGTTTTCTTACAATAATTACAAAATTTAAAGTTATATTTTGACTTGTCCGATCACCATGATCAATGAGATCATCTCCATGATCCCCGAATTCTACAAGATGCTTCATCTTTTCCTTTAAATATAGAGCATCGTAGATTTTTTCGATGGTGAGAGTATCACAACTATATAGTATCGTGTCTCTAAAAGACATGTATGAGGTCAGCAATGAACATAAAAAAATCAATCACAAATCTTCTTCAACATATTTGACCTCCAAAAACTCTGAATCAGCGACAATTTCTTTAAAAACGGTTAGGTGATCCTCAAGAGATATACATTCTGTCATATGATGAGAATATAGACGTTGTTTCAGATGTAATTTGATAGTAAGACTCTTCATCATGTATGATTGCTCCAATTTTAACCATAATGTAGCACCTGAATTCTTTTTCAAAACGTACTGGAGAATATTATTGGAAAAATAAAGATGTATTTAAGATCCCTCCATTGTTTCTCCTCCATAGTCAAAGTTGTGGACATCTTGTAAAATTCCAACAACGCGTCGTCTAAATTCATTTGAGTGAATACTGCTCGCATCTTTATCTACCACAAAAAGAATCTTGTATTGCGGTCTAATAGCTGAATATCGTACTTCATTGTTGCCGTAACGAAAAAACCTCGATCTTCACAAGAATTTCAATAACAAAAGCTCTTATACTAGTTATTATGAAAACTGGAATGCTCCAATACCAATTTGTTGTGGAAAGATAAGATATTAAGGCATAATATGAAGTAATTTATCACAAGAATACAAGAACAATGTAATTTGCATAGAATAAAGATTTTATTATAAAATAGATAAATGATACAAAGATTATATATTTATAATTTTTTTAACAACTTCTAACTTATTCTAAAATAAAATGAAGAGTAACTATATATAGGGAACAATTAGGAGACGTTCAAACCCTTACATGAAGTAGAATGTCAAAAATGAAGTTCAAAATAGAAAAATAGGCCGAAACAGAGAAGAGAGTAGAACAGGTGGCGCTGCAACGCCATTCTCCGAGCGTCCCAGACACTGCGCCGCCGGCCTTGTAATTATTTATAGCTGCTGCACCTAGGCGCCTTGTCTCCAAACCTAACTCCTTCCAATGATTTTTTCTTCATTTCAAAGTATTTTTCAAGTCCAACACAAATTCCTACACCCAATGAAATTCAAAGTAAAACTTCAATTAGAATTTGCCATGAAAACTTGAATATGATTTTACAATTGCATTCCAAATAAGATTCTAATTAATGTGTACTTTAATTAGAATTTCCAATTATTTTCAATAAAGAATTCAGGTCACACTCAAATTCTAACAACAAAACTTAATCTAACAAATGATAGGTTACATCTTACTAATAACAAAAAATAGTCCAAATTTGAAAACACAAATTACAAGTTAGGTAATAAAACTCATTCACCAATGCATACAAATGATCAAAAAGTAAAAAATGACAATAAAACATAGGTGAATTTCATTTTCATCCCATTGATTCCTTCGCTTCAAGCTACATAAAAAATGAGATGTAATATAAATTAACAATATTAGAAATAAAATATTTTTTTTATTGTATTACTATTACTTACCAGCTATTTAATCATATACTGCTTAGCTTGCAGCACTAAAAAACTCTACAAGACATAACCGGAGAAGCACAATTAAAAAATATTCGAGAGGTTTGGTTCCGATTGAGTTTTTTGGTACTTGGTAACTAAATCATACACGTCGGTTCCCGGTTTTAATATCCATTACCCAATTTAGCCTAAGAAGAATCGAATTGAACCGAATGTTTAGGATGGATCGATTTGGGACTTTTATTCACCCCAAGAAAATGGGCTACTGCAAGTTTTGACAATTAAATCCAATGGGTCAGCCCTTGAAATACAGTATTAAAATCAATGTCAAAACGTAAAAGGTTTTGAAAACTATAGTGCTTCTTTACCAGTTTGCACAAGTCCAAATATCAGTTATATTTTCATCTATATGTTCAACGCTTTTCGGGCAAGAATCGTGAGTTCTAACAGCCTAGCCGAGTAAACTGACCAAAAACTGAGAATTAATAAGGTTGGTTTAATTTAGGTCAGAAATCCTTTCTTGTATACACTTTAAATTGTGGACACCAGATCAAAATATTATTTTGAGTGCCTAACTTTAGTTATTTGACTGTTGAATTAGGACTACTCCACTAAATACATAAACCTATAAATACTCCAATTCTGCTCTTGTAAAATGCATTCTTATTCATCATAAAATCCCTTTAGATTATTTAACACAAGAAGCCATGAAATCTCTGCAAGTTTTCTTCTTGTTAGCAATGGTAATGGCCTTAGCCATTACTCTTTCAGTTTCAGCATCATCAACTCAAGAGAAATCACACCTCGATGAACCCGATGATGAATACGCGAAAAATGAAGAACCATTCTCTTCACTTCGCGGGGTTAGCCGTTTCCTTGCTAAAAAATCACGTGTCACGATGACATGCAACAACTATCCTAGAATTTGCCGAATTAAGGGCAGTTTTGGACCAGATTGTTGCAAGAGAAGATGTGTTAACGTAGCTAAAGACAGATTCAATTGTGGGAAATGTGGGAATAAATGCAAATTCTCAGAAATTTGTTGCAAAGGACAGTGTGCAAGTCCTTGGTCCAACAAAAAGCACTGTGGAGGTTGCAACAATAAGTGCAAGAAAGGAAATAAATGTTTATATGGAATGTGTAGTTATGCATAAAGTTTTTGTGATTTGCACTTTTCATTACTAGAATATATAGTTTTAGAATTTGCTATTAATTTATATATGTAACAAATAATCAAGCCAATCCCTATTGGCTTTTACCTTTAATTATCTACTCTTTGCATCAGGAATTTGTTATTAATGTATTTGTCTTCAATGTATGTAACGAGGTCGAGTTGACATGTACTATGGTCAATATATTAATTTGGAGTCCAAAACGTATTTATCAATTTTATTATGTTTACAAGAACTCTAGGCCATGAACAAGTACATGTACCAAGTACTTGTGATGTGGTGATTGCCTTTTAATTCTCCATTAAACAAAATAAAATCAACATGTATGAGGGAATTTTTCATGGAGCTTCGTGAAATCTTACTCACACACAAGCTTTGCATTCCTAAAGAATAATATGTCATACAAAATGGATACTATAGTTTCTAATTCATGTATAAAATATTCGTCGAACTTTACCATTATAAAGAGAATTATATGTAATCGTAACAACTATTGCATCATACCTCGTTTTTTGGTTACTATTTTTTCTTTAAATATCAAAAAAAGTCATTTTTTTTTTGTTGGGAATTATGTCAAACAAGTTATTTAGCTATGTCAAAATAACTATTATATCTTTAACGCACTTTTTACATTCACTTTAGCAAATGTTGACGTGAAATTTTGCGAAAGGATATTTACGTGATATCATTTTAAAATTGACATCAAAATGTTTATTATCTTCCAAAACAAGAATCCACTCCCAATAAACCTTTTGAGGCCGGCATATTTTCTTCAACCCGTACTATTAGTGAACAACATTCATCGAACTCAAGAAAATTATTATAAAGACTAGAAGGTCAAATACTAAATAAATTCCAATTTCAGAGGCTAAACCATAGATTCTGTACAGGTCAATAACCCTTCAGCTCGTGCCATCACGTCTATTTTCTCCCCAAAAACTTAGCCAAAAACCCAAAGAAACAGTCCTATTAACGTGGCCACCACTTCACAAAATTCATATATATTGTACACACATAAACTGTTTTCGTAGCACAATATTGTACCTAAAATCTCCCTACACAAATTAATGGCGTCCACAGCCAACTTCCCATTGATTCTCAGTCTTCTAGTTTTAGGCATCCCCCCGTTACTAGCTGATTATTACTCTCCTGACTATCCAAACAAGAACGTAATGAATGTTATAGACTCTTGTTGGCGGAGCAAAGCCAATTGGGTGGCCAACCGCCGTGCATTGGCAGATTGCGCCGTGGGCTTTGGCAAAAACGCTATCGGAGGGAAGGAGGGTGCCACCTACGTGGTAACAGATCCATCGGACGATCCCATAAATCCTAAACCGGGCACACTTCGGTACGGTGCAATCCAATCAAATCCATTGTGGATTCTCTTTGCAAAAGACATGGTAATCACTCTTAAGAATGAGCTTATGATAAACAGTTTTAAGACCATAGATGGGAGAGGGGTGAAAGTGGAAATTGCTTATGGGCCATGCATTACAATACAATATGTTAGCCATGTTATTATACATGGGATTAACATTCATGACTGTACACCAGGAAAATCTGGCCTTGTTCGGAACAGCCCGATCCATGCTGGTCACCGCAAAGGCTCTGATGGAGATGCCGTTGATATATTTGGGTCGACTGATATATGGATTGACCACTGTTTTCTTGCGCGCTGCACCGATGGCCTAATTGATGTAATCCATGCTTCAACTGACATCACCATCTCAAACAACTTCTTTCAACAACATGACAAAGTAAGTAATCACATTTAGTCCAAACTCCAAGGAATTCTTGCTACCACTTTTTGGTACACAGTATTGAACGGGACTAGATTATGTTAAACAGGTTATGTTATTTGGGCATGATGATAAGAATACGGAGGACAAAGTTATCAGAGTGACGGTTGCGTTCAATCATTTCGGACCTGGCTTAGTTCAAAGGATGCCTAGGTGAGTAACTATGTATTTCGAGTTCTAGGTGCTTAAAATTAATCTGTTATATACAAAAATGATTAATTTCATCCACATAAATTAATCCTGGGAAGCAGGGTCAGGCTAGGTTACTCTCATGTGGCCAACAATAGATACGATATGTGGGAAATGTATGCTGTTGGTGGCAGTGCTAATCCAACCATCTTTAGCGAAGGAAATTACTACATGGCTCCCAAGAACACTGATGCAAAACAGGTAAGTCCAATATATATATAAAAAGTTAAATCACTTTTTTTCACCTTAATTCTACTTAAATGGGATTCTTTTGACATTAAACAGATTACAAAGAGAGAGGTTGAGAATGGGTGGAAGAACTGGAAATGGAGGTCATCCAAGGACAAATTTGTGAATGGAGCTTATTTTATTCAATCAGGATGGGGAAGTTGTGCACCTGGTTACACCAAGTCCCAGGCATTTCCGGTCGCTGATGGGTCGAAGGTTCTTGCTCTAACTTCCGATGCAGGCCCTTTGAGATGCAGTACTAAAGCATGTTGATTCGTGTAAATATTTCTAATGACGAATTAATCCAGACCCCTTTTGCAGAATTTGGGCAAAGGTTAAAGTGATTAGGTTTTTCATATTATAAGCACTAGTTTTAGCACAGTGCTTTTGCTTCTAATTTTGATTGTCCAATTGTATAAAATTTCCAACTGAAGTTTTGCAGGTTCCCAAATCAAAAAGAGATTTAATTTGCAATTTGGTTTTAAAATGTCTAGTGTGGTGTATGTAACTACAAGGATGAAGGGCACAAAACCTTTCTTATCAAAGAATGACAAAGTAAAAAACAAGAAAAAAGTAGATAGCATATGAAAAAAAAAGGAGAAGAAAATTGAAAAGGGAAAATTGATTCTTTGCTTCGGGGAATGCTATCAGAAAAGCCTGTTCTCATTGCTTTGAACACCATGTGTTACAGGCACTTTTGCTCTCAACTTTCTCAGATACCAAGCACCAGCTCTAATCCCAAATGCTCCAGCAACTGAAACCACGGTCACAGTCCCTGTGCGCAAATTTGAAATCCCGTCAAACTTTTGATGAGAAAATGAATCCCGTACGCAAGTGAGGGACGTTTGAGAAAATAAACATATATATCCTAATGGAAACTCAGAATTAAATGACATGCTTTAATTTCATAAATCATTGGCAACAATTAATTACCTGCTACTACTCCAGGCATATTATGCTGAAAATTTTGATCTGCAGTAAAACAAAATAATCAATATTTTAATATTGCAATAGAATTAGATCATATTCTGAAACTATAACAAATTCAAAGAGAAAAGCATACCTGCACAGTAGGTGGTGACGTTTTCCTTCTTACACAAGCACAAGAAATTCAGAGATTTTGTATCGAATCCACAAACACCGCCTCCCTTTACATTATCCTGGCATTGAAGGCAATGCATAGTCACCGGAATTTCATAATCAACCCGGAGTCCATATTCGGGAATCTGATTGAATCCTGGAGTTGTACCAAGATTTCTCCAATACACACTAGTATAAGTTGCACAATATTTGAGCATCATCCTTAATGACTCGGTTGCCTTGGGGTAGTAAGAGCAGCAAGAACTTTCTCGCAGTGCGTAAGCACATCTTGGCAAGTGCAGGCAAAGATAACTCGAACTGTCACATGTAGAATCACATTGTTGAGGAAAATGTTCACAAAACATGGGTTTTGGTTCTATCATCACATCATTTTCACTACAGTTGAAGAAAAGGTAGTCATTCTGGGAGGATAATCGCAAGTGCGTGCTGGTGTCAAGACTAAAGGGTCTTGTGGGGCGAAAATTGTCACGGTCTTGGCAATTCCACATGAATGGATCCGTGACCAGAATGTGAGGATCCGTATAGCTGATGTTTGTAACTGGATATCTTCCTGAAGGGGTCCTGAGCTCGAGTTGTCCGAAGTTTGAGCATACAAGGATGTGTTTGTAATAAGGGTTGCCACAGCCTTCATCAATGCCGAAAGGGTAGTTTATGGGTATGTCTCCGCAGGAAGTTCTGCACAGTTTTGCTTGGGATTCAGCTAGTTTCAGACATGGAAATATGAGTACGAGAATCAGTAAAAAAGGTGAATTATTGTTAGAGGATAATGATTTGATAGAGAATGGAGAAGCCATGGATTGTTTCAACTAGGAAATGCAAGGATTGAAGTGAACAAGTGAGACTAAAGAGGATAATTAATGTGGGATGTACTTTTATAGCTTTCACTTTTTTATTTTTTTTTAACTCTTCACCCATATTACATACTTTATTCCCACTCCATGCATTAGTTTTATCTGTTTTAATTTTCGGTCGGGTTCATTTTGGATGTTTTAATAACTTGATTAACATACTCCAATGCAAAATACATGCTTGATTCATCAAATCCTTTCATGTAAAGCATAGAAAAGCAAAGTTTGTTCAATAGTTCAAGGCAAATTATACTAAACAATGTATTATGACTCTAAATTCAATTCTTGATTTAATTTGTCTCCATAATGGATGGGTTTAATGAAATCTCCAAATCATATTTTCTGTCGATAATAATTGAAAAAAGAGTTCAATCAATTTAGCTTCCGTTTGGCAAAAATTATAAAGTATTTATAAATTGTCAAAATTCATTTCAATTTATCACAATTACTATTCATTCATAAATCTCTCATTTCTATTTATTTATTAATTATTTCAAAGGAAAGCTTGTTAAACAAAAAACCAGTATCTAAACAAAGTAATAATGTCAAATATTACTAATAGAAAAGTCAAGGGTAAAAATAATAATTTAAGATTAATAATAGATTTTTTTAGGTGATATTTAATTTTCTTCTTTAACAAAGTCAATTTAGACAAAAAAAAAAGGAATATAACAAACTAAATAATAGTTTTAAAAAAAATTAAGTTGGTAATTAAGTAACAGTTTCAAAATAATTTAAGATTTTGAACGGATTTTTAAAAACTAAATAGTTTAAGAAACTTTAATTTATTAAAAAAAATTTCGTCAACAAATATATAGAGTAATAAAAAAATCGTACTAACCCTTGGGAATAAATTTAAAGTTAAAAAATTATTAATCAACGGTAATATTATAAAGAAAAATTAAAATTTATTTGAACTTAATTATCGATAACTTATAAAAAAAGGATAAAAAAATAGAGAATAAAACTACATTGGTGATATTGATAACTTTTGTCGGTGGTTGTCGATAATACGACCGACGATATTGTCATTGATTGATTAAAGTGTGTTGATGATCACCAACATTATCGATGATAATTGTATTCTAATCGATAATGCATTGATTTCCACAATTTCAAATAGTACTATAGTTGGTAATCAATGATGGAATTTCAAATCAATAATCATTTTGCTCCATTGTTACGATCTTAGAATCTAATAATGTTATAAAAACGTAAAGTGTGGCAAGACGTGAAGGCCAAACTTCAGGCTAGGCGAAGTTATGTGAGGCCTAGTCATAAAAAAACGTTTCTTATTTTAATAATATTAAATTTTTAATCAATCTAAAAATCATTCAATAATTAAAATAATACATAGCAACACATAAAATTATAAATAATATATTGAAAAAAAGGTGCACCTAATTGTGAAAAAAAATAAAAATGAAAAAGCACGAAAATGCCCTACTTTTTAAAAACTAGAAGAATTATACTACTTGTACATTATCTATATACAATTTGGATGATATTTAAATAGATGGCAAAACGATACTATTGAATGTTGTTGGAGGTATCAATGCTAAAATTATGTGCCACATTGTACAATTATAAATAATACATAGCAACACATAAAATTATAAATAATATATTGAAAAAAAGGTGCGCCTAATTGTGAAAAAAAATAAAAATGAAAAAGCACGAAAATGCCCTACTATTTAAAAAAACTAGAAGAATTATACTACTTGTACATTATCTATATACAATTTGGATGATATTTAAATAGATGGCAAAATCGATACTATTGAATGTTGTTGGAGGTATCAATGCTAAATTTATGTGCCACATTGTACAATATAAAACAAAATGTCAATTAGAATATTGTAAAATTAAAATTAAAAAATAACTTATCATTCAGTATTATTTTAATGAAAAAATTGAGTTAATTTGTCGATAACTAACAAAAATTTAAAAAATATATAGACAGAATAAAACTTCATTATTGATACTAGCACCTGTCCATTGGTTATCGGCGACCCAAATGGCATCAATAATTATCGACATCTCTAAAGATATTTTTGTTGATAATTACTTGTGCAGGTGTCAATAACTACCCACAATGTTATTGTCCGTAATTCTATCAAAATCTCCAACAATAATAATTTGGAAACCGGTGTTAGAATTTCCATCGTTCAAGGCCAATCCTAAAAATTTTGAGGTCTTAGAGGTCCCCATACATATAATTTTTTTTTTTTTGCAAGCAAGCGTATCAGCATCAAACATGTCGAATCAAATAGTTTCTCGTGATAAGGAACATTATACTATGGTACTAACTCACCGTTTGATTCTTTCGAGAATCGGTTTTCGCATTCAAGAATATCTTATATTTCATAAAAACTTTTCTAGTGAAGTATGGGGTAATGACTATCATTTATTATCCAAAATGACTTATATTTAAAATTCAAAAGTAACAATCAAAATAAAAATTAAGACATTATTGGATAGAGAGACAACCTTATGCTTTATTTGCACTGCTACATCTTCATGAAAATATTAATTGTAAGAAATGTCACAAATAATAAATTTTTTGGGCCTTCAAATTTTTTTTTTTGAGGCCCCATTGTATCTTGAGGCACAAGGCCACTTCCTAGATGGCCTTGGGCCAAAACCTTGCTTGCGGTGGCCTTGGGCCAAAACCTTGCTTGCCGTCTATGATCATTTGCCCCCATTGATTTTAGGGAAAAAAAAGTCATAAATAAGATGTTTAGTTTAAACCATTTCAAATTCATGATATTAAGGTTTAAAATTTCAAATCTCGAATTTTTTAAAATTTATTTATAAATTAATTAATTAAACATATATTTTATTAATTAAATATATTAAGCTCACAATTCCATATAATTTGGTTACAAATTATTTCTCGATCATATTAAAAAAATTTATAAGTCACAAATTATTTCACAATCACAACAAATTTAATAAATTATGTGTAAAATTTCAAATCTCAGGGTTTTTTAAATTTGATTTATAAATTAATTAATTAAATATATATTTTATTAAATATATTAAGGTTACAATTCAATATAATTGGTCACATATTATTAATTGATTACAACCCAAATTTTATATGTCACAAATTATTTTACGATCACAATTCAAAAATTTTATGGTCACAATTTGTACATCGATCACAAATCAAAAATTTATACGTCACAATTTATTCATTGGTCACAAATCTATCAATTTAATTAATCATATATTATATTTCAATCAGAAACATAAATTTATGTTACAAATTATTTTACTATCATAATTCAGAAATTTTATAGGTCACAATTTGTTTATCGATAAAAAATTTATACTTTACAATTTATTTATCGATCACAAATTACAAATATTATAAATCACAACTTAGTAGACAATCACAAATTGTTAAATAATCGATCACAAATTAAAAAAAAAAATTAGGTCCACATTATTTTATTTTTTTTGTCACAATTTACCTTTTTTATTAGTCACGTATTATTATTGGTCACAAATGAACTAATTTAATGATCACAATCAACCAAATAATTTGTGACCACAACCAACACTTGTAACCACCACTACACCACTCACTCCAACAGCACTTTTGCCGCCAGATCCACCACCACCTCCCGACGACAACACAATCACATCAAACTAATCAACACATTGCAAAAAAACCACCACATCGTAATGCCATTCCACCACCACTGCGACAAACTCATCGCCGTCGTCGCCACCACCAAAACGATAGGACATTCACCACCACCACCCCACATCCACAACCTACAAAAAATCCCCAACCCTACCATCATCTTCGCCGCTGTCATCGACCACCACACCACCACCATTAAAACCACAGATTCACCACCACGCCAACAACCGGAAAAAAAATAACACTGCAGATCGAAAACCACTACAGCCAACCCCAACCACCGCACCCAAACCACCGCACACCGCCAACTTACCCAAAACCATCGCACACCACCACCACCACCGCACCCAAACCACCACACACCTCATCAAAAAAATACGAAGAGGAAGACAGATCGCGACGCTGCCGTTCACAGCAACGTCGGCCAACAATTGCAGGGAGCGCCGCTCGCTACTCACAG
>CAIGRP010088851.1:0-31879 GCA_903798385.1 Fraxinus cuspidata
ATACACCATTCAAATCCATTATTGAGGTACGCTTATAACATTCAGTTTAGAGCACTTAAACTTTTCTTATTCTCTCTCTGACTTAAACATCGGAGGGGCGACGAGGACACACCTCGACGCCTTTGTTTCAGGTATCGGAAGATCTCGTTCGTGCTCATTCTCAGTCATCGAGCTCAAAAATCATCAGGTACGATTTTTGGTAGCATCACTTATCATGCAGATAACATATATATAATCAAGAATTGTAAGCATATTAAAAACCCAGTTCAGCGCGAACAGAGGGCTGCTATGTGTGCTGGCCTTAACAGATTTTCTAAATTATGAATGCCGTCGACTTAGACAATGAAAGAAAGTGCCTAGGACGAGGCAGCACTGGGCAGGTTTACAAGGGAATGCTACCTAGTGGACAACTAGTAGCAATTAAGCAGATACGTGTGGGGAACACCCCGGATTGTTTCACTCAGGTAATCGAAGATATTTCCAAAGTCAGGATTATAACTTGGTCTCTCTGTTAGGTTACTGCATTGAAGGTCACGAACAGTACTTAGTCTATGATTATTTTTCAGCTGGTAAATCTTGCTCAAAATCTTCTCAGTAAGTATCCATCATTATGCATTTCATATTAAGCTTATTTGTATTCTTTAATACTATTTGGACATCTACAGCTAGGGTATAGTAATTCTGCAACTTTTATCTGGACGAAGAGTGATTGAACTTGATCTAGGGGGGATCCGCCCTGACAAACACTCCACAAGAGGACTATTGTTTCATCTAACCATGCAGGCAAATGACGTGATCGAGAGGAAACGTCCATCGACAGATTTTCAGGACCCAAGACTGAATGGAAATGTGAATGGTGTTGATTTTGAATCCATATTGCAAATTGCAGTACTGTGTCTGGCTAAGTCGAGCAGATGGAATCCAGCGATAGATTTTGTTTACAATGAGTTGGAGAAGGCATGGCGAAACACCAAGCCCAAAATGGTTGGGTTTCAATAAACCTTTACCAGATTTTTTAGGAACTTGAAATGACTCCCAAGGCTATGCTAACCGTGATAGATTTGATTCAATTGTAAAGGGAGACAACAGAACAATACTCCAGTTCACTTGAAGTGATTCCAATATGATTTTTACTTCAAAGAAGGAATTTGATCAAGTCCATTCGAAATGCAGTTTAAAGTTACTATATGTGGTCATATTTGGTACGGTGTATTAGATACGATTAGACAGTAAGATGGAAAAGAATAACTTATTTTCTTTATTAGTTTTTAGTATTGTTCAATCCACTTTACCAAAGTGAACACATATCAATCACTATAATTTAAGTATAGTGTGTATTTACTCAAACCCTCGTCGTGCGCATAGGATGTTGTATAATTCTCTTTAGTTGAGGGTCTATTGGAAAGGGTTTCATCTACATCCAACTGCTTGGAATCATCAACATAAGCAGAAATCTTTTAATCCATTGCTTAAAAATGATCAAAAGTACAACACACACTTGTACTTTTCATAGTGAGTGAAATTGACTGTGTGTAAGAAATTGAAATTAAGAAAATTTAACAAAATATCAGAATCAAAATTGTGGGTTATAACGATTGTGAGACAAAGTAGAGTGTAAAGGGCAGGGGAGTATTTATAGGAAAAACACAGGAGAGAATTTTTGGCTTTAGAGAATTATGTGGTTACATTTTTATATAAAGTCTACCCGAGCCATTCAGTATAGCTCGAGTGAGCCATGCGTTTTGGTGAGGCTCAACACATTTTAACACGTCCAAGTTTTAATTTCAATCATGATTATCCGAGTCCAGCTAGTTATTTTGGTGAAAAACATAAAACTTATACTGCAGAAGTTCATATAAATCACCCATAAAGATTAAGAATCAAACGTTTCTGGCAAGGAACCAGATACATACATGCATTCAGTTCTGTAAAGGATCATGTGTTTGCATTATTTGTCAGTGTGAAGGAGAATTCAAATTCACATTCCAATTATCTACCATAATAGCATTTTAACTATCAAAATAATATTGAATCTTCCAGTAGAATATGAGAATATCGTGAATTTAACTATCGGCTTTATTACCATTGTCATCCCCGGAGTTATGCTCACCTCCAGATATCATATTCATGATACTCTTGGTAGCTTGGCTGACAGCACGAGAAGTCTTTGATGCAGCCCCGGTAACAACTGGTTTCAGTGAGATAGTTGGCAAGTTTGCTCTCTCCTGAATCATTGCTGTTAAAGACATTAATTATAATCCATTTCGCACAGGAGAGAATAAACGCGGAGGGGGCGTTGGATAAGTAGAAAACGGAAGAAATAATTCGTACACATTGTCTGTCGACGAGCCAGGGAACCTATTTGTCGAATTCCAGCTTCTGCTGCTTGCACTGCTTGAGCAGATTTGTTGACCCCATCCGCTATTTCTTGGCTGAGAATCACGTAAAAGAAGATCAATCTCAAGCAATGTAAGATGATAGCTTCAAGTAATTAATGTTGATACATTGAGATGACGAGAGGAGAAAGTTTTCCATATGGAAGGAGTAAGAGCATGTTTCACAAAGCTTAAAAAGTAACTTATAAATAAATAAGTTTTAAAATAATTTAACTTTTTTATTGGTTGAAATCGGAACTAAATTACTTCCTTTATTTATCATTTGTTTCCCTTATTTTTTCTATAACCTACCTTACGTCTTGACAGAAATGTAAAGAGTCACTTTCAAAGAATCAAAATAAGTAACTATTCTTTTTCCTAAAACTAAGAAAAACCAACATATCAACATATATTTGGAAATAAATGTTATTTAAAGTTCATTTATTTTATTCAGATGTTTGGCTCATGTTTACGAATGGTTGATAAACACTCAAACCACTTTTTATCCACACATTTTGAGAGATCCATAAGTGGTACTCACTTATATACCACTTATTTCTATCTATTTATAATATTAGATACCTGAATCAAAACCACCAACCTTCGGAACAAATAGTAAATAAATGATCGAGCAAAACAATAGTATGATTTGATGCCAAATCTAGGGCACCATGGGATTCGGACTTAAATGTGATTCTATGAGTTTCGCCAAAATGAAAGACATCTAATATTATTTGGGAAGCAACAAATTTCTTTACACTTAGAACTGTTAAAGCTAATACATCTAACATAGAAGTCTTTATTGCCATTTTTGCTGCTGAAAATTGATTTCTACGTTCATTTGTGACTTCTTGTCTTGCTTTGTATTTCTTCAGATTTTAATTTAGTCTATATGATATCTGCCTCAAAAAGTAATCATTCCACCAGCAGACTTGCTGTATTATGATGGAGTAGGCACTCACGATCAAAACTTCATTTATCAACTACACAGGTCCTGGACCACTAAATGTAGTCTATTTTAGTATACCTGAAAAGACTAAAGTTCATGTAAAATATTAAAATGTATCAAAACAAAATGTCTTTTACATTAGATTCTCTAATTGCTCATAACAATGTCTTTTCAAATGAGAAGGTGCCGAGCTCATTGCCATTTCCCACAGCTTTTACATTAGGAATTTAGGATTTCAAATCCATGATCATGAATTATTCAAAAAAAGATTGGATCACTAACTCTCAAAAGTTTTCAAGGCGTTGGGTGATTTATAAATCATGTATTCTTTCTTCATCTTTTGTCACACGAGTAAAAGCCTACTTATTTTTTTAACTCAAATTTGTTCACATTCCTCGAGATTAATTTTCCCCCGAAGAGGACTCCCTGCTCTTATGATGAATGCAAAAACAAAGGCTGAAAACATTCCTCGTAATGGACATATGCTAGAATGAAAATAACATGCTACTAATTGCTTAACTTGTTACCTTAAGTCACTCAATTCTAGAGTGAGATCACTTATTTCCATGCCAGAAAGCCTGATTGCAGCCATTGTGCTGGGGAGCTCCTCACGAGCAGTATCAGCCAATTTTGAAAGAGAGATTGCAGCCCTTCCCATTGCCTGCAGCACAAAGAAAAGAAGTAAACCTCCAGTCTTCATTCTCCGAGCCTCACTGGACCGGTTTGGTTCTTATTCAGCTCCTTCTCTAAAGTGTTAATTATTTTGTGATGGGGGTCTGTGGGGGTGGTGAGGTAAACATAAGGAAAACGAACATCCAAGCTGGGAGATAGCCACCTCATTGGGGATCAAGTTTATCTTACTGTTTTTGTTCAATTTGTTCGGTTCTAATCCATCTCAACATGCTTACGCCCTTGGATGGATTTGTAATGTATGGCTAGCTTGACAGGTCCATAAAGTATTGGACAGTGCCAAAGAACAAAAATAAGCTAAAGTCTCGTCTATACACCAAACTACATTGACAAAATGACAGAAGCAGATGCAAAAAAATATCATAAGAACCCCTTCTTTACCAAAGTATAAAAACCACAAATTTCAATCATTAATGCATTTGATCCAAAAGCATATTAGAACATAACTAAACTCCATCTAATTTGGTACAGAGTTAAAAATAGGAAAAAAAAAATCAGAAAAACTTACATATAATGTCGGAACAGCTGCAACTACTAAGCTCGTGAATGCAACGGAAGTCTGCGTGTGTTAACATTCATTGTCAAATTTAATAAAAAGTTATTCATAGAAAATTTATCAAAAATTAAAAAACTGTTCAATTTTTAGAAATTAAAATTTTAATTAATTTAAGATTAAGAGAAAAAGAAGAAGTTTTTTTTTTTTACCGTGCAAGCAATGAATGCCAGTAGAAAGAAAGCTTTGTCACTCAAACTCAATTTGGGAGAGGGAATCATATTAGCTGGAACGCTGGGAATTCTCACTTCAAAATTCAGGGATTCATTTTGTGACTCCGAGTCGGCTAATACGTCGGCGTTTTGTGAGGAATGAATAAACGCCGCCTTTTCTGCATCTGTATTCTCTGAAGGCGAGTTCAATGAACAGGAAACTTTGGAGAAGAAACAGTGTAAAGGGGGCTTGAATTGAACGCCGAGCATGTGTGAGTTCGGTCGAAACGCCACCGTTCTGAGTTTTGGGTGAGTCCGGGGAAGAAATGGTTTGGGAGTGAGTTGCAGACAACTCATGACGCGCCACTCAGCGATCAGACACTACCTCGGAAACCCAGAAATTATGGCAGAAGCAGAGAACAAGTCTTGTTGCAGAATGTACAACTTTTTTGCTTATCTAATTTTTCATGTTATTTTTCCCATATATATTCATAAATTAACCCAAATATGTGTAAGCAAGCCCCGGGGATGAAAATTAGCCTTCGATTTTAATAAAAGTTATGTGATTAAAACATTTCGGATCTCGTGGTTAAAATTAATTATTAATTTTCATTTAAATCTGAAATTTTAATCCATACTAAACCGGTACAAATTTTCAAAATGGATATTTTTCTTTGGTAAAATATTATTAATTTTTAAATTTTTATTTTTTCTTATAATAAAAATAAATTTACTTAAAAGGGTATTTTTCATAGGATTAAACCACTAAGTCTGATGAATTGCAACATAGAGGTTGACAAATTCCTAGATGGATGGAAATGATGACGATATTTAAAACAGTCGACTGTCATGTGATTTTATGCCAACCTCACTGTTAACCAGGATGACATGTAGCATGATTGCTTTTTATAATTGTAATTAGTGTTTAAAACTAGACATCAACCGTTATGGCATCCAAGTATTCAAATTGAAAAATATTCTAAAGAGAAAACGGTGGCACGTTGAACCAAATCAAATCTTCTAGGGAACTAAATAATTAGATTTTGTAATTATAGAATACCAGGATAGGGCATTAAATAATTTTCTTTAATATCTAAAAATAATATGACGTTGGTGGTGGTATTCCGAACGGAAGCAGGTACTTTTTTCTTTCTCAATAGAAAATATCAAATTCCAAACTCTTTTCAATAAAGAGAATTCATAAACATCTTTCATAATTGTATATAAAAATTTTGGTGCCTTTGCAATACATTATGAAAAGGGAAAGAAAACTTTGGGAGTATACTTTGAGATTAAGATTGTTAAAATCATGATTCGCATTGTATTATCTTCCTATTCTACAATCCTATAATGATAAATCAACTTGCGGGAAAAATCATAATGGAAAATTTTTATCAAGTATATTACGTTAAATTACTTAATGGAATATTTTATCAAGTATATTACGTTAAATTAATTATCAATTTTTAGAAGAATTTTACGAAAATTAGCCCATGTTTGATGGGAATTAAAATCAAATTTTTAGTATATTTTAATAAAAGTGGATGAAATGCATAGTTGAAAAGTTATGAATAATACGAAATACGTAATTAAAATTAATTGTTGATTCTAACTTAAATTAAATTTATACCAAACATGTGCTTAATTTATTTAAATCCCCTTCAACTATTCGAGTCAAAATCACGTCGTGAACATTTCCATACCAAAATAGGATTTCAAAAAGTAGTTGAGAATTGGGATCCATATTCCCATTCCATCCCACGTTGTATGAAGTTGAAAAATGTCCATTCAAATCTCCTCCTTTTTCTCCGGAGTGGATTGAGAGAAAATTCAATGAAAAAATTCTTCTTCACAATAAACATGGCGTCTATCTTCTTCTACATATGATTCACTTCTCAAGATTTTCGTACTTTGTTGCCATTTTCATTGGGGTCCTTCAATTCTTCCTGAAGGACCCATCCCCATTCCCATGCATTTTTCTTCTTCAACACTCTTCTGCATAATGGGATATATATATTTTTCTGAATAACTTTGCCATCTTTAAGGGGATTTTGTTCTTGTTTCATTCGATATTTTTCTCTGTTTTTCAATTATATTTTCGATGTTGGAAAGCGTCAGCCAAGAAATGAGATGCTTCCCGTGTTTACGACTTAGGAAACTTTGCAGGAAAAACAAGGCAGTAGCTCTGGCCAAAGAGATCATTCCGCCAAACGCACCTGCTGGTACGTCTCTATGTTGAATTAATGTAAAATGTCGACCTCAAAATTGTTCAACGAATCAATGGCGTGTCGTACTCAACTAGTTTTGCCTTTCTTAACAAATGAATAACTAAAAAAAAGGTCAGAAAGAAAATATTGTTATGTACGACAATGCTGGAAGAAGTTACATCCTCCCGACTAAACGAGGGGAGAAAATGCTGAAAGATTCAGAGAATTTACTGTGTTTCCTCTTTCTCTCCAGTAAACAGCAAACAAATTTCATTAGCAGAGGCTAATAGCAACAATGCTGAAGCTCATGGTGCAGTAGAAAATGGAAATAACGCCGCAAAGATTTTCACTTTCCGTGAACTTGCCACTGCAACGAAGAATTTTCGTCAAGAATGTCTATTGAGTGAAGGTGGATTCGGACGAATATTTAAGGGGACACTTCAGCCAACCTGCCAGGTAATACAGAATACCAACTTTTCTTTATTTTAACTTCAACGACTAGGTCCCCATGACTGTTAAACAAGACAACCTTAATTTTTTTCTAATCTCGAATAGGTTGTAGCTGTGAGGCAACTGGACAGGAGCGGGACACTAGCAACTAAAGAGTTTCTAGTCGAGGTTTTGATGTTGAGTCTCCTCCGCCACCCGAATTTGGTTTCTCTCGTTGGATATTGTGCTGATGGGGAGCAAAGGCTTTTGGTGTACGAATACATGCCATCGGGATCTCTAGATGATTACCTATTCGGTATTTTTTTTGTATTCAAAGCTTTGTGTTTCGATACTAAATGCTAATAAGAACATGCAATAATCTGTTACTGAGACCTTAAACCTTTATTGATGATGCTGTTCTCTTGATATTAAATGGATTCTTTATTTATCTTTGTAGACGTTTCAACAGAGAGAAAATTATTAGATTGGTCGGCTAGAATGAAAATAGCTTCAGGTGTTGCGGAAGGACTTGAATATTTACATGAGAAGGGCAATCCCCCAATCATATATCGTGATTTAAAATCCTCAAACATACTGTTGGATGAAGAGTCGAACCCCAGACTCTCTCAGTATGGGCTTGCCAAGCTTGTACAGAGTGGGAATAAGATGCATGTGACACCAAGGGTCATGGCAGCTTACGGTTACTCAGCACCAGAGTACGAAAGACAAGGTGAATTGTCACTGAAATCGGATGTATACAGTTTTGGAGTTGTGTTACTAGAGCTTATCTCGGGACGTAGAGCCTTTGACAACTCACGACCAGTAGACGAGCAAAATTTAATTAATTGGGTACGTAAACTCAATCATGATTTGCTCTTTCACGTTAGTCACCAAACTTTATCAAATCATACACAATGCATTTGTCTAACTGATTCAGCATTGTGCATATGAATAATCGAACAGGCACGATCTTTTTTCAGAGACCCGAAGAGATTTCCAGAAATGACTGATCCACGTCTTAGTCGGGAATTTCCGGTGACAAGCTTAAATCAAGCTGTCGGAATTGCAGCCATGTGTCTTCAGGAGGATCCATCAGTCCGTCCTTTTATAGGCGACGTTGTGGCTGCTCTCAGTTTCTTAGCAATGGTTCCATCGGGTGACGCCCTTCCTAAGCTTCTTTCAGCCCGTATCCCGTCTACAAGTGAACCCAACGAAGATCTTAATCGACATATGGACAATGAACAAGAGGATAAAGGCAGTTCAGTTTTTGATACAGATTGTTGTTCAAGTTCAAGCAGTAGCAGGTACATCGAAACCTCCAGTCGAATGGATTCGAGGCCTGTTAGCATTGATGGATATGTAAGTCCAGGGGGTTGCGACAATACAAAAAACAGAGTGAGATTTAAGGATGAAAATGGTAATATATATTCTGCAGATGAAAATTTTTATTAGAATTTTATTACATTTAACATAATATATTCAGGAAAATTGTTTTATTGAACTGAAGTGTTGTGCATAAAACATGTTTGTTTCCTTAGAATTTCTTGTGTTCTTCTCTCTCTCTCTCTCTCTCCCTCTCTCTCTCCTTTTTTTTTTTTTTTTTTGGTGATTTTCTTTCTTGATTTTGCTGTAACCCTTTTCAAAGCAAGTACATTGAACATATTGTTATTCAGAGAGTTCCATCTAATGGTTCGTTTAAAGCTATTGAGTAGAAATAGTTCAATTCACTTGTCACTCTTATTGCCTTCCCTATTTTCCACCCTACATGTTTTAAGATTCTTACCTAAGAAAACATTAAAATTTCTAATGAGTAAATTTAAAAACGTGTTTCAATATTTCAAGAGAAAATTACAAAAACAATGTTAATTTTATCAATTGTCTGTTGATGTGCGAATACAAATAAAATAAGCTTGACAGGTTTTATTTAAAATTCTTTCAAATTCAAATTCAAATTCATTTTCAACTTCAAATTCTTTTAATAAAATAATTTTACAAGTTAATTACTTTTTAATCAACTAATCTCAAAAAGTTATTTATTACTTCAAACAATTTCTCCCAAAAGAAACACTTATCTTGAGTCAAAAACGTTTCCAAGAAAATGGGTTCTACATTGATTGCATGTGTTAATCGTAAAATAAGCTGGGGTTTAATTGATTTCATTGCGATAAGGATCGATTTAGAAAAATGAAAATGAAAAAAAGGATTACATGTCTTGATTCTTGAAACTAATAAAATGAATATTAGTTTTTTTTAATAGGATAGGTCGTTGTTTGTCGGGCTTTATAAAAAAAATATCACATTTTTTTTAAATGTAAAAGTAAATTTAAAAATTCAAGGGTCTCTCACAAATCAAGAGCCTTACACGAGCCTAAGTCACTTAATACATTGAGCTTGCCCTACAAACAACAATCATGCTCCATGTACATCCTCATTTATACACTTGTTTACAAAATTTACATTTGACAAGATTTCACACTGTCTTTCATAACAAACACAATTGATCCAACCACTCATTTTTTGTCACACGATCATATGTACACGTTTTCTATACAAAATGACTTTACCCCTCAAAGCAAATAGTGCAGTTTACCTTTTTTAAATATACGTTTGATCCTATGATGATCGACTCTTCACCTTTTTCAAATGAATGTTTCCGATTCAAAACATTTATACAAACACAACTCACTAGGAATCCTCAAAATAGTCTTGCAATTCAGGATATCATTGAATTAAGCCCATGTCTGAGGCGTATTATCTAAAAATTCATTTTTTTTTTAATTTGTTTTCGATCACGCGTTATCCTAACAAATAATTTTACACGTAAATTCTAAAATTTTCTTACTTTTTAACCACCAATTGCCCAAAAAATTACTATTATAAAACTCATTTTTGGATATCATAATTCATTGCAACCCAAGGTTCCTAAGGTTTGCTCATTATAGTCCTTTTGTCCTTAACTTTTTTTTTTTGGTCGAGTTTTTTCTTTTTTTCAACTTGATAGTAATTGTTTTCTTCAAAAAGGTCCATTGGGAGATTGTAAAATTGACAATAAATACAAAAGTGCGATAACAAAGAATTTTACAAAGAGATATGCTAATTAATTAAAGTTTGAAAATTTGACGAAAAAATTTAGAACATAAAATGATATAATAAAAAAGCTTGAGGACCTTTCATGCAATTTAATTTTAAATTGGTGCAAATAAATTATTAAAGTATAAATTAAAAGGTGAAATAATTAAAGTCCCAACTAAAGTCGCATGGATTAGCCAATGCGACTATGGGGTTAATTGTTACCACAATCCCCGTCGGACTTGGCAATATAAAATCAGGTGCGTCACAGCATAAAATCTGCAAGTGCACAGTCTCTCCATCTATTCATTCCTTTGTTTCTAGGCCAGATCTCTTGACTTTTCTTCGGTGTTACGATTTTCGCACTAGTAAAGAAGAAAAAAGGTAACAATTTCTTCATTTCCCCTACAAATTATTTAAATTCAGAACCCAAGATCTCGAATAAAGTGTTTAAAAATTCCAGGTCTCATCTAATCTAATCCCAGTATTTTTTTCCCCCACAAATTTTGACAGGTAATTCGATTGAATAGAGGAAGAAAGGGCAGTAAAATGGCAGGGGGTGCAGCAGGTGGGTTTGTGACGCGGGCATTTGAGTCTATGCTCAAAGAGTGTGCCAACAAAAGATACACTAATCTTCAGTCTGCAATCCAGACTTATATAGGTACATGCCCCAGATCTGTTACTCAATTTTTGTATTCATGCATGCAAATGTTTTTTGTAATTTCAAGTTTCTTTTAGGAAGCTTTCGCCCAGTTAATTTCTCAATGATAACCAGAGGAATTGCTGGTTAAATGGTTTTTTGTTATCTACCGAAACAAGCATTTAGGTGAATCTTACTGGACTAATTTTTGTTGACGTCATTAAAAATTACTTTTTCTAGATGTTATTTTGGGTATGATGGATTCAAATGGACCATAGGAGAATTTGTAATGGAACACTCAATTTAAAATTTGCATATGACGTGATTTCTTTTAATGGGTTATGGAACCGATACATATATTGACACCAATTAGTAGGCTTTTCTGGTCTAGATGATTATGATATAGCTTTTTCTAGATGTTATTTTGGGTATGATGGATTTAAAGGGACCATAGAAGAATTTGTAATGGAACACTCAAGTTACAGTTTTCAATATGATGTGATGGCTTTTCAATGGGTTATGGAACCGAAAACATATATTGACACCAATGACTATGGTTTTGTGATCTAGATGATTATGATATGCTGTAGTTTGAGTCCTAAGTTCTAGGTAAGTGCCATTCACGTGTCAACCAACTAAGCTCTATAGTCAGACAATGTGCTATTTATGTCTCGATAAAAATTTATACTTGTTAGCTGGACTAAGAACATGTGATAGTGATGTGACTACTAGGTATGTACTATCTTTGTAACCAGTTATATTTGGCAGGCTGACTCCATGCTCTTTATCAGCCATCCTGTTGCACTCTAGTTGAACAAATAAGGCTCATTTTCTTCACGTTTGGTCTAGCTTGTAATGCTATTTAATCCATTTTCACTGCAACTTGTTAGTTTTATTAATTTTTTTAACTTTTAGTTTTATGAAGTATATATTTTTTAAAGTCTGGAGAAGATAACATTTAGGTACATATGAATGAAGCTCAATCTGGGCACTAATCATTTCCATAGGTTTCCATTCTTCTTATCTGCAATTAGTGTTTTCATATTTTCAACCATTTTTTATTAGAAAGGGTGAATCATCTTATTCAAAGTTATTTCTATTCTAAACGTGAAGTCAAGTTCTTTTCTAAAGCACCAGAAAAAGGCTTTTTAAAGGGTGAATTTTACTTATCTATAGATGTCAGTTTTTTCAAGCTAACACATGCGAAATATCACTTGGAGGCTGTTACTTGGGTTGCATGGAATTGTTGAAGTTTCAAAAGAATATTTCAGTTTATGGACTAAATCTATAGGGTAATTGACAAACCCAAGCTATTCCATTTACAGTATTCAATAATTACGCCACTTTTATGAACTGTTTTAGTAAATTGTCACTCTTGGAAGTACAAGTCTCAAGGTTCCTTGAAGAAAGTGAAAATCATGTTCAGCTTTTATGAACCCTGTGTACTATCTAAAGATATATATTGATTATCTATCCTATCATACCAACGTGGATTGGGTTGATTGACTGCTTACTGAATGATTCTGTGTGAAAGCAAAAGCCATATACTTATTACAAAATATGCTACACGTGTTGATTGATTGTACATTGGAACTACATAGTTTTTCCTGCTTACATCCCTACGCTATCTACATCAATTTACTGTTTAATAGTGGATTAGATTTAGGGGTTTCAGGAGGTGTGGATTATTATTATTATTATTTTTTTTTTTTTGGCGAGGGGGGATGATAATGATTACTAAAGAGAGGAGCAAGAGATGGCTACTCTATCCCCGGGAAAATTTAGGGCTTCTTTCTTGTAATGTGATTTCTATTTACTATTTCACACAGTTTGACCACAACAAAGCTAAGTTCATGGTCCATTGTGTTCAGCTGCATAAATACTGCTAGAAGAAAGTTTCAAATCAATCTCAATCTCCTTCTCTGATCACTTGACGATTAGGTTGTTAATTCAATAACTTAAATGTATCTGAAAAAGGTATCCTGATTTCATAAATGTGTCAGTCCAGTTCATGCCGGCCAAAACCACATATTTTGTGTCAGGGAAGGAAACTCTACAATATCTTTCCACAAAATTTACAAGCTTATTCTATGACGACCATTTGATTTGATGTTCAGATATATCTTTCTTCAATATCATGGATTTGTATCAAAATACTTTTGAGTGAGATGCATCAAATATTGCACAGCAAAAAAATGTTGATGAGTACAACTTCATAGCAAGTTTAGTAAGTGTTTATAAACTGTTGAAATTATAAATAGTTAAAAATGAGTGGTAGATTAGTGGGTTAGTGCATGTGGGTTCCTTGAAATATATGGATAAAAAGTGGTTTGAGGGATTATAAACTTGAATGAAAAATAGGCTCAATGTTTTAGAATATGAGAGGTAAAAAAATAAAATAAAAATAAAAATGGAGCACTGGTGCACTTTCATTCCTTCTGATGGCATGTTGCAGGGTACTAGGTTTCCCAGACAGACAGGGAAACAATCTGGAGGCTACCAATTTATGGTTTTGCAATTAGATAGATAACAGAGGATGTTAATTTCAATGCCCAAGAACCTGAGCATATTGCCATGTAGATGAGCAGCCCACTGTAGATCAGAGGATATCCAATTACAATTGGGGGGAAGGACACGAGTATTTGATATGGAAAACTTGAGATGAGAGAGAGAGTTGACAAGGAAGAACTCACAGTTAGTTGTCGTTGCTTTCTACCAAGGAAGAAGGGTGTTGAGAAGAAGCAATAACATTTGAGAGTTACCAACAGGATTTAGGGTCCAAAGGTGAAGATTTTTGTAGAATTATTTGAAGTTTGCCGAAATGCTAAGGAGTGGAAGTTGGAGAGCTTGATTATCAGGTCTTTGACGAGATGCAGATGGGACTGTCAAAGAGACCGATAACTAAGGGCAGGGCTGTAGTTAGACAGGACTTACAGACATTGGAGTTCCATGATCTAAAAGGAAGTGCAAGCAAATGGGAGTAGGAACATACATATAGGAAAGGAGGGGAGCAGTTGGTCACTGGCAAACCCTCTTTTCTTTTGTTGTTTTACCAGGAATGATTTCTTAAAGTTGAATTTGAGACCAGCTGTTTTCATCGATGACTACTTTTGAATATGGGTTTCTGGGTATTATTTCTGCTGATTATGGGAAAATTTTGTTGTCATTCGTGCTTTACTTGTTTGTTTGCTTTTAAGTGAATTCTGTGATTGCTTCCTATTTATCGAATTTTCATTAGTGGATTTAACGGAAGAAGTATTTGTGTCTCTACCTCTCCAGACAGTGCAAAGGACAACAGTCAGCAATCTAATTCTGGTGAATCCAACCAAGCAGCATCCTCAGTTGAAGCGACAAGGTGCATACTGCATATTTAACTTTGTAGTTTTCTTACCATCTTTCGTGCCAAATCTCTGTTCCAGCTATTCCCTGCCCTTTTGTCAATTTTTCAAACCCATTGCTAGTGTCCATGGATCCACGTGTCTTTGATTATTTTCAACCATATTCACCATTTTTTCATGATAAACGGTGGATGGCGATGCTATGGAAAGTAGTATTAGTTTTGATCTCTACTGTGCAAGTCTCTTTGTTTGCAGTATTCCAGTACTTTTCCTTTATCTTTGGTAGTTTCAATTTTTTGGAACACATTTCTTTCAGCAATTTACCTGCAACTGATGCTGGAGCTGTAAAATCTGTGACGGAATCAGATCAATCTAACAATGCTCCAGCTGCTGCTGAGGAGGTGGAATCTGCTAGCCTGCCTACAGACAGTAGTGGATCTATCACGACAGCCTTAGCAAGTGCAGGGCATACTTTAGGAGAAGCTCAGGCTGAGCTTGTCCTTAATCCACTTCGAATTGCATTTGAGACCAAGAACATTAAAGTCGTGGAGCTTGCACTGGATTGCCTTCATGTAGGTTCTTGTTTTGGTCACTGATATTCAGCTTTAAAAATTTTGCAGAAGACATTTTTCAGTTACTTTTAACATTTGGCATCAGAAAGTTGATATTTTGTAATTCATACAGCTTTTTCTTGTTACTGTGTATTCCTTGCGTGTGTGATTGCACCTCCATGAATGTCAAGTACGTTTTACCTATCTAATGAAATGGGGAGGGGAAACTGATTTTGCTTTAAAAACCATTAAGTTAGAAACATCGCGCTTCATGCTCATGAACTCAAAATTACGTACCTTACTGGATTTGAATATTTTATTGATGACATAACTGCTTGTACCAGGCTAGATGCTCATTTAAAGCTCCTATGAACTTTTATTTCATGGATCTTAAACATTATCTCATTCTAATCTGCTTAATTTTCGAAAACAGAAACTCATTGGATACAATCACCTTGAGGGCGATCCTGGTCTAGATGGTGCTAAAAATGCGCAATTGTTCACTGATATTCTCAACATGGTCTGCAGTTGTGCAGATAATTCATCACCTGACAGGTATACTGTAGACACCCCAGCACATTGGACCATGATACTTTTTTCTTTATTTGTTTGGTATTTACTGAATGTAACTCCTGAGAAAATAAAATGCAGCACTACTCTTCAAGTATTGAAGGTTCTTCTTTCTGCTGTAGCATCGACTAAGTTCAGGGGTATGCTTGCTTAATATTCCTTAGTATGATTTTTTTATAAATATGTTGTTATCACAATTCAGTGAACTTGAAATTGGGAAGAAAGAGTATTTTGTTATATTATATATGTTTTATGAGATCTGTTATTCATGTTTTTATGTTGATACCTTTTAAGTTTTCGCTCTCATATCATGTTGCTATTTTCCTATCAATTGATAGAATGTTTCTTTCCATGAAATAAGGTTGTGAAATTTTTGGATAGGACTAGTTGTGTAAAAAGCCTGAGTGATTGCTGAGAGTCGGGAAGTCAATGAAAGTCAGAAAGAAGCAAAATAATAGTGCATACAGAGGCATAGTATATGTTGCTCTAGGAAGGCCATACTTTTACTGCTGAGAATAAGTACTCTTTTGAAGTTCATAACCAAGACATTTCGATAGTCATGTTCACTCCACTAAAATAGAAGTACGGGATAATTATTTTGTAAAACCTGTCAACTTGAAAGACTGAAAACACCTTTGAAGTAAATATACATGAAAATTATGTAATGCACCTCATGCATAAAATGAAACCTCTTAAGAGTAATACAAGTTGTGGCACATAATACTTTTAAGATGTGCATAAAGGTTCAAGCAATCTCTTTATGTCTCAAATTGTCTCCTGGTGCCATTTTGATAATTTTTCTCCTTCTCAAGAGCCTAGATTTTTTTATTTTCTTGGCTTTGTAGAGCTCGCCATCGCCTCTAAGTCCCTTAGACTAGCCTATTTTCACCTTTAGTACATCCAGGTTGTTGGGTGCTGCACTGACCCGTTCTTGCCACCTGGCAATCTTCTACATGTGGCTGTCCACAGATCTTCTACACAGCAAAATGTAGGCACTTTCCGAAGACATGATTTTGCAAAACTACATATCTGCTAAGTTGTTTCATATGGTAAACCAAGCTGTTGGATTTTGCAACATGAAAAGGCATCGAGGATATGAAGGAAGCTACATTGACTTCATTATAGAGTTGGTGTTGTGGGATGATGGTTGATTTTTCTAATTTGTGCTTTCAGAATTTCAAATCCCTTGGCTTAGGTGTTTCCCATGTAATCGCTTTGCTGTGGTTGCTTCACTTTGTTTAATAGCCACTTCAAATATTATTTAACCTCCTGTCAATAAGTTTCATCCATGTTGGACAGAGGCACTATTGAACAGACCTAAATTTCTCAGATTTAAAAAGGTTTAGTTAAATATATGTGCCATCTTGCCTTGTTCTGATGCAGTTCATGGTGAACCATTGCTTGGAGTCATCAGGGTGTGTTATAATATTGCTCTTAATAGGTAATGGTTCGTACTTTGTCAAGGTTAGATTGACTTTAACTTCATATAGAGCTAATAGCGTCTTTTTTGGATGTTTAGCAAGAGTCCTATAAACCAAGCAACTTCAAAAGCCATGCTGACTCAGATGCTCAGTATCATATTTAGAAGGATGGAAACTGATTCGGTATGCAATAGAAGTTTCATTTCAGAAATCTTTTGTTTCTTACCATTTAGTTGATTCTCAATAATCACTCCCTGGTGATTCAGGTCACTTTCCCTTCCAGTACTGTTGCATGTAAAGAAGCTACTTCGAAAGATGAGTCAAACACAAAGGTTGATCAAGTGTCTTCCAGTGACCGGAACGGTTCCGAGCAAGGAATGAATCTGGGCGATGAACTTCAAAACTTTGTTGGTGGCACTGATATTAAGGTGCTTTTCTACTCATATCTTTGTTGCCTTGTACCATATGATTATGCACTTTGCTACAGCTGAATAACTCTATACCAATTACCAAGTGTTCCACATATTTATGTCTTTTTTGAGTGTGAGAAAATTTTCCATTTGATAACTGAAAATTATGAGACGGAACTCGTTCTTTTACAGGGTTTAGAGGCTGTTCTTGAGAAGGCTTTGCACGAAGATGGTGAAAATGTCACAAGGTACAGATACGTATGAAGATTGAGATTGTTATAATTACAAAAAGAAATTTATGAATAACCCCCAACATGATTTATGCACTCCATGCTTCCTCGCAGACATGGAGTGCAGATATCAAAAGTTGAAGCCCGTTCATCACATGTCTTTCAAATATATGAACTTGAAATGTCTTGTTCTGTACATAAACAATAATCCACTTCGGGGTGCTTACACCTTCAACTTGTGAATTCTCTCAGAGGAAAGGACCTAGGGAGCATGAATATTGGACAACGTGATGCTCTACTTCTTTTCCGCACCCTCTGTAAGGTTTGTATGTAGCATCTTGTTTATAGTCTACTCTAGATTCTAATTTGTGACTGTTTCGATATAATTTTTTGATATATTTGTAGATGGGTATGAAGGAAGATAAGGATGAAGTTACTACCAAAACGCGTATTCTCTCCCTGGAGCTTCTGCAGGTTAGTTGTGGGAATTTATCTCCAACTAGCAAGCTTGCATGTGGTGGTTGGATGCTTAAGAATACTCTTTTAATAACAAGCCAATTTCTTTCAAACTACTCTGTATGTTTTGTACTAAGTTATGGATGAATGGAAGTTCACAGCCTAGAGAATGTATATACCCAAATTTCTGCTTATCAATTTTTCTTGTTCAGTTATGTATCGAGGTGTGAGAGGATTTCATTTGTTTGACCTCATACACCAAAGATTGTGAGAATGAAAGTTAGGCAATATATATTTTCAATTTCCTTGCGTTCAAGCTGGAAAAGTTTAGACAGACTGAAAAATGAGAGCTTTAGGCATAATGCATCCTTCTCCCTTTCTGTTACCAACATTTTTACCTGCTTTACTCATCAAGAGTAGTCTCAAGTTTCTTCCTTTTCTCCTTCCCTGTTCACCATTCTCTTTCCATTTGAAGTCCAGTTTCCTCCCATTTCATATATACTTGCAGGCAGATGAGTTATTTGTTTTTTCCATTTGCCTATTGTATTGAACTGTTGGCCCTTTTTCTTTTATTATATGTGGTAGCTGTTCACAAATTACAATCATGTAGGTATGTACAACCAATTCAGATTTTTATCCTGTGTTTGTGAAGTATTTTAAATAATTGGACCAAGAAAGAGAAATGTTCAGTTTCGTAATTAATGTTTGGGATTGAAATATGGGTTTATTGATGAAATCATTGTATTAGTAAGACGTGTTAGATGAAAGCAATGGCCATGCTTATTCTTTGCGTGGGGAAAAAAATTAAACTAAGTGGATGTTGATTGTTTTGAAAAGAATTTAGTAATACATGATATTAGTTCTTGTTGTGTGCTTATATTATGCATGCTGTAGACTCATCGCACATTATTTATCATTTGGAATTTACAGGGTTTACTGGAAGGTGTTAGTCAATCATTCACGAAGAACTTTCAGTTTGTTGACTCGACGAAAGCTCACCTTTCATATGCATTATTGAGAGCATCAGTTTCTCAATCCCCTACCATCTTTCAGGTTTAACAGATGTTTTCTCTTTTGGCTCGTTTTTATGTTTGCTTATATGAAGATTTGTGCAATTATATTGACAATAATTTTTTTTTCATCGCAGTATGCAACAGGAATTTTCACAGTGCTTTTGTTGCGGTTTAGAGAAGGTCTTAAAGTATGAGAAAACTTCGAAAAGTTTGTGTAATAATTTCTTTATAAGAATTGAAACATTTTTATTTTGTTCTCTAGGCTGTAAACGTATGTTTATTCTTTTCAGGGTGAAATTGGAGTCTTCTTTCCTTTGATTGTTCTACGATCTTTGGATGGATCAGATCTTAGCCAAAAAATAAGTGTTCTTCGGTACGGTATTTTCCTCTAAAATGGTTTTCGTGTTGTAACAAAACCTGTTTGTATCTTCAGTTTGTTTGAATATTATCTACAGTCACCATCCCTTAAAAGAAATGAAAGAGTGCTTACTTGTCTTATGATATACAGAAATTTTTAGCCTTGGTTAGCCAAAATGTGGTTCTTTGACGTGCTATTTTTTTGTGTGTTCTTTGACATCATCTAATCTAAAATTGGCAGGATGCTAGAGAAGGTCTGCAAGGATTCTCAGATGCTTGTTGATCTCTTCGTTAACTACGATTGTGATCTTGAAGCACCCAACTTGTTTGAACGCATGGTGTGATTCCCTTTGAATACACTGTTTTTCTCTGAGTTCCCTGATATATGTCTAACAAGTCATCTTTGTCTGATATCTTACTGTTCAGGTTACCGCATTATCGAAAATTGCTCAGGGTACTCAAAGTGTGGATCCAAAGTCTATTACTGCTTCTCAGATGGGATCAATTAAAGGATCTTCACTTCAAGTATATCCTATCTTGCTATATATTGTTCATTTGGCAACTGTTGTACTCTTATTTCTCGCAACTTCTTTTCAGCCTGACATTGGTTCAAATTGTTTGATTGACACCTGTATCTTGACATTTAGTGTCTTGTGAACGTGCTAAAATCACTAGTTGATTGGGAGAACTCTCAGAGAGAATCACAGACGCAGAATAATGGTGAACAGTCTGTTCAAGAACCTTCAACTGCAGAATTGAGTGAATCAAAAATCAGGGAAGATTCCCCAAGTAACTTTGAGAGGTTGAAAGCTCACAAGTCCACCATTGAAGCTGCTATCTCTGAGGTATGTGGGTCCATGAGCATTTTGTTGTTGATATGCCCTACCTTCTTGAAAAACCCAATTTTCTGGCTATTTTATCCATCAAATATGTAGGCCCAATGCTTGTAAGAGCTCTTAACTTCATTTTTCAATTATGTAACAGTTCAACCGCCAATCAAGGAAGGGCGTACAATATCTGATGTCCAGTGGGTTGGTGGAAAATACACCAGCTGCAATTGCTCATTTTCTGAGAAATACTCCCAATTTGGACAAGGTAGACTTTGTTTTGGTTTTGCTTCATAAATTCTTTGATTAAAAGAGTTACAATTAACTGATTTAACTTTCTCAGGCAATGATTGGTGATTACTTAGGTCAACACGAGGAGTTTCCCCTGTCTGTCATGCATGCTTACGTAGATTCCATGAAATTTTCTGGGATGAAATTTGATGTTGCAATTCGTGAGTTCCTTAAAGGATTCCGACTTCCAGGGGAAGCTCAGAAGATAGATCGTATAATGGAGAAGTTTGCAGAGCGGTAGGCATTTTTTGTTGCTCAACTTGTGCGCATAGGGGTATACTCAAATCTGTTTATGAAGGACCCTCAAGCGGGAAAAGTAAATATGGGAACTCATATAAGTTTTTGAAGGAGCCTTAAACAGGAAAATGAAAATAAAACCACATATAGAAACATTTAAGACATTGGTGCTGACTCATATGTTTTCTCAAGGTTTAGATACTGTAAAACCTTGAAATAATTGAAATACTTCTTCTGTGAGGAAGACGTTTGGCATTCCGATTAGCCGATCTAAAGTGGTTTGAGCCTTGATCAATCTTTTCACCAACTTGAGTGAAATAATAATCATGACAAATCACCTCTGGAAGAAGGATTTGTTGATACCCCTTAGGGTCCCTCTTATTTAATACAAGGAAAGAGACCTGCGTGACATATTGACCGGTAAATAAAGGTGGTTTTTCTGCTTTCTCCTTGTTGGAACTGAAACCTGGACACGAACTATACATATTATGATATCATTAACATGGAAAATCCTACAAAATATGGTCATGAAAATGGTGGTGGCATGAAAAAGTAATGTACTTCTACACCTACAAAATTTATAATCAGATGTGCTATATAAAAAATTCTATGCAAGCAGCAGGTATTCTGCAAAAACACTAAGTAATTAGATTAAGACAAATTTGTCTTAAAATTAAGCAATTACATAACGAACATGATTTTTCTTGTTCTCTCCCTTCCCCCTTAATAGAACTGTTTGTTGTAAGTTAAATTTACTTCTATATAGATGCTGCTTTAAAAGAGAATGTGCCTTGCGAAACAAAGCCGTTCAGAATTTTCTGCCATTCAGATGATTTAACCCTTCCTCATGTTGATGTTAATAATTCCGACTTGAAACAATGTTTTATTTTTTGGCAGTTATTGTGCAGACAATCCTGGTCTTTTCAAGAATGCGGACACGGCATATATTCTTGCATATGCGGTTATAATGTTGAATACTGATGCTCATAATCCAATGGTGTGGCCAAAAATGTCCAAAAGTGAATTTGTACGAATCAATGCTAGGGATGATGCTGAAGAATGTGCTCCTCAGGAACTCCTAGAAGAGACGTATGATTCTATAATCAAAGAAGAGATAAAAATGAAAGATGATCCTGCTGGCATTTCGAAAAGTAGTAAGCATAAGCCAGAAGTAGAGGAGAGGAGCCGACTTGTTAGTATTCTTAATTTAGCTCTACCCAGAAGGAATTCTTCAACTGATTCAAGGTCAGAGAGTGAGGCAATTATTAAGCAAACACAGGCTATTTTTCGGAACCAAGGAGGAAAAAGAGGAGTTTTTTATACTTCGCACCGCATTGAACTTATCCGTCCCATGGTCGAAGCTGTTGGGTGGCCATTGCTTGCTACTTTTGCCGTTACCATGGAGGAAGGAGATAACAAACCAAGAGTTCTTCTTTGTATGGAAGGATTCAGAGCAGGTATACACATAACACATATTCTCGGAATGGATACCATGCGCTACGCATTTTTAACATCTCTGATCAGGTAAATCTCACTTTTCTTTTCTATATTTATGCACTGTTGATTGTCTAATAAGAGCCTGTTTGAGCCCTTTTTTTCCTCAAAATGCATTTTGGAATAGTATTTTGTTGGAGAATGTGTGGTTAAAAAATAAGGAAAACTTTTGGATTTGCGTGTAATATTATTTTATTGACGAATGTGTGGTTGAAAATAAGAGAGGGAAAAATGTATTTTGGAAATAATGGGTACCAAACGAGGGCTAAGTGTTTCCTTATAGTACCTCTCTGATTTTCTCACTATTTTTTTTTTCTCTAATATTGGTGAATTTTGAATGCTTTTTTCCTTAAAAAGTGTCTGAACAGGATGACAAACCACTTTTATGGGAATTTGGTAACATGTTTTTACACCATGGAGAACTTTGTGGAGCATGACAAATATTCTTGTGAAAATGCATTGCAGATTTAATTTCTTACATGCACCAAGGGATATGCGTAGTAAGAATGTAGAAGCACTTCGCACGCTACTGGCTTTATGTGACACTGACACAGATGCTCTTCAAGACACATGGAATGCAGTCCTGGAATGCATTTCTCGCCTTGAATATATAACATCGTCGCCTGCTGTGTCTGCAACTGTCATGCAAGGATCAAATCAAATATCTAGAGATGCCGTTGTTCAATCTCTGAGAGAGTTGGCTGGAAAACCGTCCGAACAAGTCTTTGTGAATAGCGTCAAATTGCCCAGTGAATCTGTGGTGGAGTTCTTTAATGCTTTATGTGGTGTCTCAGCCGAGGAATTAAAACAGAATCCAGCACGCGTGTTCAGCTTGCAAAAGCTTGTTGAGATCAGCTATTACAATATGGCTCGTATACGCATGGTAATCTCTTCATCTGAAAGAGTTCCTACTCTACCCTTAGTTTATTGTAAATGGAATTCTGTTGGGCTTTGACAACGTGGTTAACTTATTGGTTTCTGACCCACAGCAGCCTTTAGCAATGTATGTCTTTTAAACTGTCAACAATACTTTCAATTTGGTCATAGCTCCAGAGGTTTTAAAGTGCTTGTAAGAGTACTTGCTGATCTACTTAGAAAATATATGTTCGCATTTCACATTGTTTTGTTTATTAATCGTGTGGCACTGAGTAATAATATGACCTATACAATATAATCAATTTGGCAATATTTTCAGGTTTACTATGTCAAGGGTTTCCTACCACATTGATGTGAACACTAGCATACAAAATGAAATTTCTGAATTGACCTTTTGTCCATCTGATTTTGAAATTTTGTTCAAGTACTCTGAATAAAGACAATCGGTGCAAATCACTTATCACTTGTAACAAATTGCATAGAAAGTTGTTTTAAGTCTTTTCAAAATGTTTGGCAATGCACTGGCTGCATATGCCGAAAAGTTTCCTTTTATCTTTTATATTGACTAGGGACACATATTTTGTTGATGAAATATGTTACTCAACTATAAATGACTGATCTTTATTAAGAGGATGCATACGTCTTTTCACATGTGACACGTGATGAATTTTATAAATTTACATGCACATTCGATGCTAATAGATAGTCAAATCTATTTTTTAGGTTTGGGCCAGAATATGGTCTGTCCTGGCGAATCATTTTATTTCCGCTGGGAGTCATCGGGATGAAAAAGTTGCTATGTATGCCATTGATTCTCTACGACAACTTGGTATGAAATATTTGGAGCGCGCAGAACTTGCCAACTTCAGTTTCCAGAATGATATTTTAAAACCATTTGTCATTCTTATGAGAAGCAGTCGAAGTGAATCTGTACGGGGACTTATAGTGGATTGCATTGTTCAAGTATGTATGCGTGACAATATTTTCTTTCAGTTTGTTGGTATTTATGTGTTTTTGTATGTTAATACACTTTATTAGGGATAACAGATGATAAAATCTAAAGTTGGAAGCATAAAGAGTGGCTGGCGAAGTGTGTTTATGATTTTCACTGCTGCTGCTGATGATGACTTGGAACCAATTGTTGAAAGTGCGTTTGAGAATGTAGAACAGGGTCAGAACCAATCTTTTCTGTTTCTTTCTTGTGGAGTATGTTTTATATAGTTATAGAGGATTGTTTAAACCTTGACTAACATGGGAGAGGATGCAGTCATCTTGGAACACTTTGATCAGGTTGTTGGAGACTGCTTTATGGATTGTGTCAACTGCCTGATTGGATTTGCCAATAATAAGAGTTCTCACCGGATAAGTTTGAAGGCTATTGCACTGCTCCGAATATGCGAGGATCGTCTTGCAGAGGTTTGTTTAGAATTTTGAGCATTCATTTTTATAACTGATCTTGACTCCTTATTCTATGTATTTTTTTTGTCCATCATTTCCTGTTCTCAGTTTTTGTATGAAATCGTGAATGGAAAGAAGCTAGGAATGGAAATTGTAATTAATTATTGAATGTGATTTAGGTTCATTGGTAGGTTGATTTATTTCCTAACTTATAATCATTTTTTCCTTTTCTTGTTCGCCTTGTACCGTATAAATAGGAGGTAATAGGGATGTTATTATTCATTTGAGAAATACAAAACAATAGGTTTGGTTTTGATTTCAGTTTTCTTTTACAGATTACAACAGTTTGCTCAAAAATTAGTTGATTTTACTGCAGTGGGCACTCGTTTAATTAGTATTAAAATGTATGTTGTGGGATGAAAAAGAAAGAGCTCAAAAAGAATGGATTTTTGTGACAACCTCTAGTGAGCAGACAGGCAATCGCTGTTTTGTTAATTTTTTCATTTTCAGGGCCTTGTACCAGGTGGTGCTTTGAAACCAATTGATGCTCATGTGGATGAAACTTGTGATGTCACTGAGCACTATTGGTTCCCGATGCTGGCTGGTCTTTCTGACCTGACTTCTGATCCGAGAGCAGAAGTCAGAAACTGCGCACTTGAGGTTTTGTTTGATTTGCTAAATGAGAGAGGTAGCAAATTCTCCTCTTCATTTTGGGAAAATATTTTCCAGCGGGTCCTGTTTCCGATCTTCGATCACGTTAGACATGCTGGAAAAGATAATTTTATCTCTTCTGGTGATGAGTGGCTCCGGGAAAGTAGCGTTCACTCGCTTCAGTTGTTATGCAACCTTTTCAACACTTTTTACAAGGTATCATAAGTGGTCGATCTTAATCGTTACTAGTAAACATGTAGCTTCTTTCCTACCAGTTCACCTTTTCTTTCCCCTATTTACTGCTCCTATTCTCTATGCATTTAGTGGATATTTCATCATTTTCTGTTTGTTTGTGCTACTGAGTTGTTGGTTCACTGTATTTAGCTATATGATATTTTGGTTCGTTGAACAAAATGTGCTTGCAAATAACGTATTTTTTTGTCCTTTAACTCGCCCTTGAAGAACTCTCCTTCCTAGTAATAATTTAGTTATAGTATGTATGACACATGAAGAACTCTCCTTTCTTTAACTCGCCATTGAAGAACTCTCCTTTTAATATGTTAATATATTTCTGCCTGAGTAGTGGTTTACTTAATGTTTATTTGTTTTCCTTAAATAGCCTCTATTTAAATGGATTTCCTGAACTTCCTATTCCTGTACCAAGTATAATTCTTGCTTTAGCCTCTCAGAGATCATCTAGTTATGGTGACATGTGCTGCTGTAATTACTGCCAAGTTATATACTTGCTGTTTTCTCTTGTGATCAATTCATGTAATTTTCAGAAATTTGGAAATCATATTTGCCGACTTTCACTGCCGCATAGATCGTGATTCCTGACATTTAAATAATCTTCTGATGATTTACTATTCGTTATATATAGGATGTGTGTTTTATGCTGCCTCCGCTACTCAGTTTGCTGTTAGATTGTGCCAAAAAAACAGATCAATCAGTTGTTTCCATATCTTTGGGTGCATTGGTGCATCTTATTGAAGTTGGAGGGCATCAGTTTAGCGAAAATGACTGGGATACTTTGTTGAATGGCATAAGGTGCATGTTCCTTCTTTTTGTTTTTGATAAACTGTAAGGAGCATATTTCATTTTATTGTATTTTTTATGACAATGATTTGGTTCATTTTGTCCAGAGATGCTTCATACACAACGCAGCCCCTGGAGCTGCTCAATGATTTGGGTTTCGATAATTCGAAGCATCATAAAATATTCGCAAGAGTTTCAGATGCTGCTTTTGTTGTTAATCCTTCAGTATCTGGTGGAAGTAACGCTTCAGATAATCATCATAATAACATATATGAAAATGGGGATACAGTGGGAATAATGTCCTCGAATTCCAGTATTGATGGCAATTCACTGGATCGTAATCCAGAAACAGGGCTTCAAGCAGATATGGAGGGATCTGAAGGTTAGCAATGGACTTACGCAATCATTGCTTGGATTCTTGTATGACATGTTTGATAGAGAGGATTGGACTATACCAAAGAGTATTATAGAAGAAAAATAAGCGAAAATATTGTTTTCTATACTGTCCAGTCCTACTTGGTACCCTGTTCCGCACATGCACTTTAAGTAAATTCTATCAAGATTTGAAATAAAAGCGTAAGTTAACGTCTTTTGTAGGCATGCCATCACCTTCTGGAAGAGCCACAAAACCTACTGATGGTGGAGGCCTACAACGCACTCAAACAATAGGTCAAAAAATTATGGGAAATGTGATGGAAAACATTTTTGTGAGAAGTTTTACCTCAAAACCAAAGGACCGTATCTCTGATGTTCTGTCACCATCTTCTCCATCCAAGGTTAGCACTTGGTTTTTATTTTGTTGATATGTTTTGTAAGGTTTTGATTGTTCAAATTGTGTCATTGAATCATTTTTTCTTTGCTGTATTATCTACATCCCCAATACATATTCGTGAAAGCTTTCACGTTGCTCTTTTGGTCATTGAGAACATTTCTGGGCTTGACTCAAGTTAAATTCGAAGGAAGATTCCAAACTCCTATTTCTTCACTGTTAAAAACAGCGCTCTGTTTTGTCCCTACGGAACAAGTCAATAATGTAATAATTGATACGTGTGAACTGTAGGAGTAAAAAGGAAAAAGAAAGCACAAACTGGGGACGTGTTGAACCCTTTGGTGTTAATGTAAAGAAAGAAGACTCGATACAATTTTATCCCTTTTTTTGGAAGGGAGGGGCCACAACTCTAATTTACTTCACCTATCTGTCCTACCAACCCAACAGGTGTTTGTTAACTTATTGGATTATTTTGGAGCTGTTGAACTGGTGATTACTATTTGCTCAAAGGAGTCACCATTTTTTCACAGGGAAATGGTACTGCAATTGAGTCCAAAGTTCTGTCTCACGGTTGACAGTAGATATTGAAGTTTGCGAGTGAACTTATAAATGAGAAATATTAAGAAGCCAGTTCAGTTAATGGAAAATGGGACAGAATTATACACCTCTAAGTACTTTGTATAATGGAAGATTGCAGTTAGAAAGTCATAAAAAATTCTAATATTGCTAGGAATTTATACAAACTTGTCTTCGAATGTAGAAATTTGAAAGGGATGAGACTGCTAAATTAATAAGTGTTCTGAAATACTTAGAGGTTCTGTGTAGATAAAATCTCAAGTGAGTCAATATTTTATATGAGTAAGTTTCCTGAGCCCCTACCTAAGAAAAAGATGTACCGTGGGTGGCATGTATAAGTTTAAAAAATGGCTGATCTGTTGCTTTCTTTCATTCTCTTGTATTTAACAATGATGGTTGCTATTGTTTCTTTATTCTCGAAAGATATTTATTCAAGCGACAGATTGTACCAATACCACATTTTCGCCATTGTATTGATATTAGAAATGCTTGGACAAATTAGTTTTATGCACAGAACTTAACACTCCCCGGCACTTCAAGAAATATGGGCTGAACTTCCTTCTGTTTCTAGAATCTTCAGCAGGCAGAATTAGATTGCATTGTTTTCTAATTAATTCTTTTTTCTCTTTTGAGTTTTATTATGTGAAAACTGGATTTGATTTTTTTTCTCCTTCTCTAGTTACCTGATACTACAGAACCTGATGCCAGAGAAGAGGAGGAGAGTCCAATGCTGGGAACCATTAGGAGCAAGTGCATCACGCAGTTATTGCTTTTAGGATCCATTGATAGCATTCAAGTATGAATCAGTTTCTTCTGCAATCTTCAAACCGATTTCGTTTACGAAAATTTGTTCTATTAATTACTGCACTTTTCTTATCTTTTTTTATCGTTTCAGCGTTTTAAAATCGATTTTTGTTGGTCATGTCTCAATTTCTGCACAAAATTACGATATGTTTACGTTTATCTCTTACCCATTTTTCACATCAGCAGTCCCAGTAGTCGCGGCAAGTTCAGGATATAGTGAAACAAAGTTCTTCTTTTAACAATATAAATATCAAGACTGAATAAAATGCCACAAAATTGATCTTGGAATGAGAAAATTCTCAATGTAATTGATGTTAGAGAGTACATTATAAGTACATTTTGCTATCATGCTCTGTCAAATTAAGTCTAGGTAACAATTTTGTAGTTGATACATTTCTGACTTGCAGAAGAAATACTGGAACAAGTTGAATGCATCACAGAAGATCACCATAATGGACATTTTGTTCTCTGTCTTAGAGTTTGCCTCATCATACAACTCATATACTAACCTCAGACTGCGGATGCACCAAATTCCTGCTGAAAGGTTGCCAGCATATTCGTAATTTATAATATTCTCTCTTTGATTTTAAGTTTGATACTACCAAGCCACATGCCTATTTTATAATGATTTGAGTTTTTTCTTGACAGACCACCACTGAATCTTCTTCGCCAGGAGTTAGCTGGAACGTGCATCTATCTGGATATCTTACACAAGACAACAGCAGCAGTTAACATTGAAAAAGAGGAACATGTTAAAGAAGAGAAACTTCAAGGAGTAGCTAAAGAAAAGCTTGTGTCTTTTTGTGAACAGGTTCTAAGGGAGGCATCTGATTTTCAATCTAGCATGGAGGATACAGCTAATATGGATATTCATCGAGTTCTAGAACTACGGTCTCCAATTATTGTCAAGGTGTGAAATATATGAAATGTTACGTTTTACCTTTCCATTGTACACTTGCAGTTTCACATATTGCAGTAGTTCCCTTTTGGTTGCAAGGGGATACCTTTACACTGTATTCTGGCCATCCTCTATTCTGGAAATATAAGGTCATCTGAAGAGTATCTGCATTCAGCCAGCTGAGGATTAATTAGCTCAATGTTTCGTCAGATTAACAATTATTGATTGATATCAATTTCTCTGAACCTATAAGTGGAGCTCATAACTAATTAATATTTTTTTATTTTCCTTTTCTTTTCCCTTTTCTTTGGGACCTGTGTATGCACATGTATTAATAGAGAAATGGAGAGAATACAAGCATGATGCTAGACAAACGCAAAGGAGTTTGAAAGAGGAAATGAACAATGCAGATTGCTGTTCGTTTTTGGACATGCTATTTTCTAAAAAATCTAATGGCTGCTTTTGCTCATTCTAGACCCTTGCATGTTGATCCTTAGTTGTAAGATGGATGTCAAAAGTTCCAAATGCTAAGTTAAACGAGATATTAAAGATTTCTGATTTGTGGTTTGAGAAAAAAAGTAATTAGTTTTAATATTGTCAAAAACAGAAGTCAGTTGGTATTCAGTACATGTGTGGGGAATTGAATCGAGACTTTGGACGTAGACTGAAGGTGGTAAGGTGTGGAAGGAATATTACGAAATGAAGGTGTTGCTCTGTTACGTGTTTGAGGACAATATTGCCAGGCTTTACCATTTCAGTGACTGCATGAAGACCGGAGATTTGAAATTCTTAATTCATGACATTTTCCATGATCGTAGGCGTAAATTTAAATTGGCAGAAATGCAAGTACTTGTTGAAAAATGTACATGCAATTTGACTGGTTTATTTATGCTTTTCAGCAAACATTGCATACGTTCCTCTTGATAGTGATTCAAGTTGCAACTTACAATAATATTTCATGGTCTTTCAGGTGCTGAAAGGCATGAGTGATATGAACTCCCAAATATTCCGAAATCACCTCAGAGATTTCTATCCATTTATTACAAAACTTGTCTGCTGCGACCAGGTAAACTCTGCTCCCAGAATGTACATTACCCTTACAATTTATACCCATTGTTATTGAGCATTAACAATTCCGAAACTGTAAGATTAAAGAAATTTAAATCTTTGGTTCGCAAATGCAATTTTTTAATGGTCATGTGATGCATCAACATACTAAATGGACGTCCTATATTTCAGATGGATGTACGTGGAGCGCTTGCAGATCTTTTCAGTAAGCAATTGAACACATTGTTGGTGGCATAGGACATTACGAGAGGGATTCACCAAGTGTAATTCGGAGGTAATCTTTTCTTTGGCGGAGTAAATGGGGATGCCTTTCCGGGGAAGCATTGCTTACTTTTTTCTCCATTGGTGGTATAATTCTGTCTTCGTGACTGATCTTTATCCTTTTCATGGTTATTTTTGGTGGACGACGTATATGAGATGGAATAGAATTAGCAGCTATCTTGTGGTTCCTGTTTTGGATGCCTAGTATATGTATATTATGGCATCTCTAGTGTAACAAATGAGAGTGGATTTCATTGGGTTTGAATTTCAGATAGTGAAGGTTGGATGTATGTGATGCGGTCTTTGCCCGAACAAAATTATAAATTTTTGAACTATATTATGGATAGAACTGAAGAGTATCGTGATTAAAATTTTAGTTTTTTTTCTTTCTTAATACTGTTTTAGTAGTATAAAATTTGACGTTTGACAAAGAGAATGTATTGTCATCACAATTCATCTACTAATCCATCATAATTAACTGTGGCCCGCTACACTGGTCCGTGCAAATTATTTATAAATTTTTTCCTTAAAAACTATAAAAAAAGAAAAAAAAAATACTAATATTTTGGCATGGTTCGGGTCCGTGACCTAGCTAGTTTAGACTCGTTAAGGCCTATCTATATTGACACTTGTGTTGAAAGCTACATTGTTATAAGAGGAAATTACACCCACACAAGTATTTAAAATTTCCAATTCAAATCAGGTTTGGAGTTTATTTATACAAAAACAGGTATCTCATTTTAAATATTAATACAAAACCCTAAAAACTCTCTCATCTAGTCTCTCTCTTCTTCCTCTCTCTCTCTCTATATCGCCTCTCTCTCTTCTTCTTGTCGTCAAGGTCGAAATCTAGCATATTACCGTCGTAGGGAGGTTGAAGCGACAGGTGACTGAACAGAGGGGTGGTGCTGATGAAAATCAGGCGGAGGAGGTTGAAATTGGTGTGGATGTGGTTGCGATTGTGGGGTTTGTGATCTGTGCGGAGGAGGCTGAAATTGGCGTGGTGCAGTGGTTCGTGGTGGTTGTTGGGGGGTGGTGTTGGCGGTGGCGGTGGTGGTGGTGATGGTTTATGTGGTGTTGGTGTTGGCGGTGGTGACGGCGGTGGTGGTGGTGTTCTGATGGTGGTCACAAATGATTTGTTAATTGTGACCAATAAATTGGTTGGTATGTGACCAATTAAGAATAAATTGTGAATAATAAATATTGTGAGACCTACAAATTTATTAATTTGTGACAAATAAAAGTAATATGTGACCTATAATTTGATGTTTTGTGACCATAAAA
>CAIGRP010088853.1:0-11955 GCA_903798385.1 Fraxinus cuspidata
ATTTGGAACACCTAGGACTTGATTTTGTTGTTTTAGTTTTTACATCTTCAAACTTTTAATTTATGTGCAAGTCAAGTAATAGTTGTGACTCATCTTTAATTGTTCAATAAAGTTGGGTTGCATCTTGATTCATTAAACAAATAAAGGTGAATAACACTGCCATCAAAATTGGTGCTAAACACAAAATTTGCCCCACTCCACCTTGGGGTAGCAACTCTTGCCCCAGAATTGACTGATCACCCCAATTAAGCAAGGAGTCCATATTGCTAATCGGATGGGAAACCTCGGAATTGGGACATTCGATTTGTTTTTTCCATCCCTATGTCTTGGGGGTCATTTGGCTCCCTCCTCATCCCGGGTGAGTTAAGGTAAACACAGTTGAACAAGCTTTTAGGAGTCAAGAGGCTTACTGTTTATAGTGGGGTCTTCATATTTGGAGGGACTTCGTTAAGAAGTGCTTCTTAATTTCCATCGGTGTATATTGAGTATGGATAGACTAGAAAAATGCTCTGATATAAGAGTGATCAGTGTGTTTGGTGTCTATATTACGTTCTCGTCCACAAATGTTTCTAGAACGATTTTTCACTAGGGCTTCCCGCATGAACATTGCCATTATTTATATCTATCGTAATGGAAACCGTGTTGCAGACTCATTAATATGTTCTTGGTATCTCTCGTAATTCGTGTTGGATTTCTTAAACTTTAATTTCAAATTTATTTTTTTCAATATGTGTAAGAGGCCTAATTATATGATTTTGCTGGTATTTTATTTTGCCTCCACTTTGATGTATTTATTCCTTTTAAAATTAGCAATAAAATGTTGGAGTGGATAAAAGATGAGGATGTTAAAGAGGTTCGACCTAATTAAAATGTCCAAGTATATGTATGGATCACTATCTGTCCATCTCCAACAATTTAATATTAAAATTAAGAACCCACTTTAAAGATTTTTCATTATCGACCACATCCAAAATTGACAAAACGTAGTCGCACAATTTTCGTCTTCAACATGACTCATACACTATTAAATGCTTGTTTGAGTTTCATTACGAGTTGCTATAATGTGATAGAAATAAGTAATTGATAAATGATTATAAAGCCCTTTTCGAGTTCATTTTTCTAGAAAAATGTGCTTTGGAATAATAATTTTTTGAACAATGTTTGGTTAAAAAATAACTCATTGTTTGACAATCATTATTTGAAAATTCTTTTTCTATATAATCATTTTCAACCATACATTCATACAATAAAATATTTTGTACATAAACCCCAAAAAAATCCTATTTTTAAACCACGCATCTATAATATATTTATAATCATTTTTTGGACAATTATAGCCCTACTATTCAATTATTTCAATAATATCCTATTTTTCGTTTTCAACATGCATTTAACTTACAAACTGTAATAAATACTATAATTAATTCTCAACTAAATAACATTAACATTCATTTAATTAATATTAATTAAAATTTCAAATTCAAGAATGCAATTTATTATTTACATCCATGTATGCTAATTAGCATCCAATTTCACTTAATTGGAAATTAGATTATATTCATTTAATATAAATATTTTAACATTCATGGTCATGTATATATTCCTTGATATTAATTCTAAATTAATTAACATTCACACTAATTCATTTATCGTATTTTTCATTCATCTTCATTTATACATTTAGTTGTAATTCTAATACTCACATTCAAGTATGCATTTTATTATTTACATGCATGTATAATAATTAACATTTATTTTCAGGGGCTTGAATTTCTCCCATATTGAAATCAAAAGGGTAAAAGAAGAGTCAAATATTATTTTTACGACACTAATAAAGTATTTTAGAGTTACGTGCAACGCATGTTCAACTTTGACTGGTTCTTCTAAATATTACTATTCAAAATATTGTTTTGGCCAATAATGACCATCAAACAGTGACTAATAAAATGTTTTCGATATGTATAAAATTATTTTATTAAAAAAATAAGTGGTTGAAAATTAATTTTAAAAAAATGAGTTTAAAAAAAAATGAGGCTCAACTAATTTTAAGTCCTAAAAAACGTGTAAAATTAAAATTTGACTTTTACATTTAAACTACAAGGTGCTTATTGTTATGAATTGATCGAAAAATAATGACAACAATGAAATAAACAAGAATACTAAGATTTATATACAAACCCAAGATGGAAAAAACCATAAAGGGGGAGAATTATACTATAATTAATAATGAATGTGTTTACAACAAGATCCAAATACTCTCGATTAAGATTTATAGCTTTCAGGATGTTGTATGAATGTTATGACGTCAATACAAATCGTAGAAAATATACACGAACCCTAAAATACGAGTCGTAGATGAATAGGAGTCCAAAAAATGCGTTACAACGTGAAACGGGTTTGGGCCAGATAACTACGCCACTCAAGCACCAGATGAGTAGCAGCTTTGTCGCTCGAACGTCAAGTGAACATCAAGTTGGCGCCAAGTCTCAGCTAAAGATGTGATGATGCCACTCGAGCGCTAGCTAGCACCAGCTAGTGAAATTATAGAGACTTTTCTCCCTAGTCCATAATTTGATCTCTTCAAAATCATTTCAACTAAAACTCCAATACCCACTAGAATTTGGATCAAGTTACAACAATACATATGGTTCATGGCCGTCTTAAATGAACATGTACAATAATAGTGATTATCAAAGCAACAAGACGACACCTATTCATTGATTTAACGAAGACTTCTTAATTTAACATTATTTCATAATAATCATCATAAAAATTTGAAACCTTTCATATTATTTCAGATTCATGGGAAAAAACATTTCATTCAATGAAAACAACAATGGGACTCCTCACGGAATACTTAGTAGAAATCCATGTAAGAAATCCTTGAACAATTACGTTGCTTCTAGCAATGGCTGATCGGCTAAATGTCAAATTATACATCATCTTCTGGTTCAGCCCGGAGAATTGGAGTCTACTGGGCTCAACACTCAAATTAATGCCCGGTGGATGGTCGATTTCGACTGAGTAAGCTGAATTGGCCTCTCCAACATTTGTAACTATCCTGGAATATGTCTGATTTGTGGATCCAAGAAAGATAGAAAATGAAGGATAGTTTAGCTGGGCTTCAGGTATACTAGATATATTCATACAGTTAACAACCCGGTTCGCAATAATTTCAACATGTTGGTTCGTATAGTTTAAGCCGCATAAATAAGGTATGTACTCTTCAGGTTGAATGTCATAAACCAATCCTGGATTAGTCGCTTTTGATGGGTTCACATGACCAGAACCGGTCGCAAAAACATTTGCTGGTTGCAAAGTTTGGTCTTCAATCGGGTTGTTGGCGATGTTCATAAGATCAGCAGTGGTCATAATTGCAGACTTAATCATTGCAGGGGACCAATCGGGGTGTGCACTTTTAAGCAATGCTGCAACGCCACTAAGGTGAGGACAAGACATTGAAGTTCCCGAAATCATGTTGAATGTAGATTTGGTATTGATGCTTTCGATAGAAACATGCCAGGCTGCAAGAATGTCGACACCAGGGCCAATAATGTCAGGTTTAAGGATTCCAGGGCTTGCCAGATTAGGACCCCTGTTTGAAAAAGAAGCAACCGATGGAGCTCGATCATCTCCAATAATAGTTCCTTTGAATGAAATTGAAGCTGTTGGAGTAGCAGTTGAATTAATATATGCTTTCACTTTTTGTCCATCGACATAACTGATATGAACTGCAGGAAGAACATGAGCCTCTGCCGATATACTATAGCCTTCGGGCTCTTGATTCATGAGAATCATGGCGACGCCACCAGAACTCCTAACTGCTCGACCCTTCCCAATATTTTCTATCCCACCTGTTTCGCACAACACTATTTTCCCTCTGACATCGATGCTTGCAAGAGATGCCAGCGTGCAAAATGGGTTACTAGTGGTCGATCCAGGGTAGACGAGAGATAATTGCGTTGGATCAAAATCCATAGGCTGAAAAGCCGACTCTCCATCTAGCTCTTCTTTGTTTCCCAGCACTGCAGTTGCTCTAATCTTTCTGTCAGTAGTGCTTGCACCCACAGTGAGTATCCACGGAGCACCATTCTGCATAGTACCAAGTCTCGGCCCATTATTTCCAGCCGAGGCGCTAACAAAAATGCCCTTTTCAATTGCACTAAATGCACCTACTGCAATGGTTTCGTTAAAAAAATTTCTAGCAAGGCTGCCAAGGGAAAGGGAAATCACATCCACCCCATCATCAATTGCAGCATCCATTGCAGCCAGTATGTCACTTTCAGAACATCTAATTATACAAACTTTATATATAGCCAAGTGAGCAAGCGGCGCTATCCCCACGGCCGTGCCATTTGCATTGCCAAACAAATTTGCACCTCGCACAAAATTTCCAGCAGCAGTGCTTGCAGTGTGCGTGCCATGGCCACTCTCATCCAATGGTGTCCCATTTCCAATCGAAAATGTCCTCGCTCCAATAAGCTTATTGTTACACGCCGTGAAATTAAATTCACACTTACCCTTCCACTTAGCAGGAGGTGGAGGCATTCCTTCATCGCTGAATGAAGGATGGTCAGGGATTATTCCACTGTCTAACACTCCAATAATCACACCTTTACCGTAGTTGGAATCTTTCCAGAACCCAATATTTTGGTTCAAACCTAAGAAGTTAGGAGAATGGGTTGTATGTAAAGGTACTACCTTTTGCACTCTGGCCGAAATGAATCCCGGAATCTTTTCCATTTCCTTCACTTCCTCAGGTGATAATCTAGCAGCAAAACCTTTAAACACATTATGGTAGGAATAGATCATGCGAGATTCCTCCCCTGAATTTGCTGTGGTTGTGGGCAAAAATGTTTGATACAGGCTATGCAGATCATTTAAGAAACTGTTCAACGATGGGCTAGTACTGGCAGGCAACTCAACATGAACAAGAACAATATACGTTTCCAGATTACTATTTTCAGAATTCACAGAGGACAAAATTGAAAGGAAATTAAGTAAACAAAAGAAAGAAAGAAAGAAATTGCAAGAAACCCATTATTCTTTGTGATTACTGCAAAAGAAAGTAATATCTATGGAATGCAATGAAGTTCTGATTATATACATGTATATATACTTGTAGTGCTTATAGTCTACAAGGAAAGTTTCCAAATTTCTATGCTAGATAATCAACTCCGCGTCTTAATAATTAAAGAAGAAGACTCGGAGGTCAAGTAGACTATGTCAATTCATGCATATGGTCTTCTAGATTAGGCCAAAATAAAGAAAAACAATGATTTTACATTGCCAACAATTACAAGAAATATAATAATCAAAGAATGGCAGGTACTTGGTGTTAATATTATATTTGTGTATATATTTCAATTTGAAAAAAAGGAGTTTCAATTGTATGCTTTTTATTTAAACTAAAAAAAAAAATTAAAAAAATGAGAGTAAATCAAATTGAATAAATTATACAATCCTTGTTTGAAACAAAAATAAATAAATAAATAATCAGGAGTAAATGCAAATTTGACTGAATGAAAATGCATATGTAATCATCGATGCAATTTTTTCCAAGACGCCGGACCATCAATTTCCCGCATGTATCGGCAAGCTGTTTCGTCCAAGCAATTGCTTAAAGCTTTAAAGGTATAATTTCTTCTTGACAACAAATATTGACTTAGAATTTGAATTTGAGGGTAATAGGGAATAATAATTTGGTCCCAAAAAAGGGAGTGAAAGAAAATTCGAAATCAGCCCAAAAAAAAAAAAAAAAAATGATGTTCATTTCAAATTTATGCGACCAAATAATCTTTTTACATATAATTTGAGGCAAAATAATCTGGATTTCATGATAAATTTTGTATGTGTTTTCCTTTCAAAGGTTGATATGTTTTTCAAACAAATTATAATATGTAGAAATTCTGCTAAATTTTATGGAGTTTATAATCCTTGAAATACTATAGACACCGTTTCAATATGAAATTATTGGCTAATATATTTGAATCGTAATAATGACGTGTTTTGATAAATTAGACCTACTTAAATATTTGAATTTACTATATCTAGATATTGTGAACGACTTGTTAAAATACATTAAATTACGAAGAACTTTCATAAACTAATTGCACAAATTATAAGAGTATATTATTATTAGTTCATGGCTCAAGTAAAATTGATGGTTCTTCTCTGATTATTGAACTTTTATACATATGTATCAGAATATTTACATTCTCAATCACGATAATGGAATAAATTGTCATCCTATTTGGTGAGCTTTAGTAGAATTTATTAGGGGACAGTATGATTCAAATTAAACAATGTGTAAAGATTCATGATTAATTGAGATCATATATACCGCTATTTTGAGATTCCAACTTTTAAGTTTTAGCCACTCAAAAGCGTGTTTTCTTTGTAGGGAGTTGTTCGGAAGCGTTGGATCAAATTGAGTATCATCGGTAATTAGCTGCACCTGGTATTCATTGGGCGAAGTACTTACCCCATTTTTGTTCAAATTGGTTCTCTATCAAAATGCGAGCTTAATTTTGAGGTTCTCTCTCTGTAGATTTTTTGTATTCATTGTACCTGAGTGAGTTGTGCTTTTAGTGGAACCTCAGATTTCCTTTGTAGTTCGAGATTCTATGGCACTCTCCTTGTGCAATGAGGTTTCATGGTTCATGGTCTAGGGTTCACATTTGAGAGACGAGGACAATCTGAGCCCTAACCGATTTTGGTACATCGTTGGGGCTTAATTAAGGACTTTGTACAAATTAGGTCAATGCAAGAAGTGTTGTAATTGTTTTTTAGAGCTAGGATTTAAATTGTAAATATTCCCAGAGAATTTCGCCGACCTTTCTATAGTGGATTAAAGTCAACAAACACATCAATAAAGCTACTTTGACTCTCTCACTCAAATAATAATCTATCAATAACTAGTCTACTTTGTTATGCTAGATGTGGGAATTAATGCCATTTCTATCACTGGAAAAATTTGCATCAATAGGCTACATTTCAAATGGCATTAATACGAACGAGTATGAATATGGAAATAAAATGAAAAGTTACATTAATTTGAATCAATGAAAACATTCAAAATGTCGAAATCATAGCTTAAATCAATGAAAATTAATATTGTTTTCAAAAATGCATTTTTAAAATATATCAAACCAAACAAGTTTTGAATGTTATACAAAACTGAAAACAGTAAACCAAACGCCTTCTACATTGCAAATAAAACTCATTCAGCAATTCATTGAAACGGAAAATAGTGATACATATTGAGAATTGAAGAGCTGGAAAAGCTTAGGAACCAAGTATACAATGAGCAGTGATGTTTGGCCAAAACCCCGGGAAAAAAACATCAATCTAAAAAATTAATTAATTAATTAATTAATTAAAACTGAAAAAGAATTAACTTAGTGGATGGAGGATATGACAAGTGTAGTTTTTACAATTGTTCGAGGCCCTAAATCATGATATATTATTGCCTTTTGGATAAAATTCTATTTAATTTATGTTATATTGTATTTTGTAAGTAAAATTTCATGTTTAATAAAAAATTGGAGAAAAAATGTAAAAGTGGCGAAAAATAGCAAAATTCAAAGGTGAAACCTCGGAACATTAAATGTGTTGGAGTTAAATGGGTCTCCATAGACTTATATTGAAAATTTTAATTGACCTTCAATGTGGCTGAAAATTAGAAGAGAAACAGAAGAAGAAAAAAGGCAGAGAAAAAGAAAGGAAAAAAAGAGTGAAAAGAAAGAGGTTGAGAAGTCAAATAAGAGTGGCTGAGAAGAGAGCAAAGAAAAAGAGAGAGAAAGAAAAATGGCTGTAGAAAAAGAGAGAAGCAAAAAAATGGGAGTTTTTTCTTGAAGACAAAGTTGGTGGTCGCAAAAAGGGAGTTAAATATATACACACACGGCTTGCATGAAAGGAAGCAGGAGAAATATAAATCTCATGTTTTCTCAATTTTTGGTGAGTCGTTCCACTTTTGTGTGTTTTTATTTTTACAGTATGAGTAACTAATTTTTATATTAGGACAAACAATGTAGTCGACTTGTGATATTTTTTTATTCTTCTATTCAATATTTTTGTGATATATTTATTTATGTGTTGATTTTACTATGAGTTTAATGCATTGAATTAATTGATCACTAATCTGATGATTATGTGAATCTCTTACGAATCGGGAAATGAGTTTGGGATTTACACTACATAGTAAAATTCGGTAAATCAGTATAACGTATAAAGGTACATATACTAATTATTGCAATCATAATATGAATTATTATAACTATTGTTTCATTTAACTAAGGTTGACTCACATAGAGATATGAAATTGAATTAGTATATAGGCTCAATGAGAACTCGAGAGGGGTAAATTGAATATAATAAAAAAATTCGATCGAACACTATATTATATTATGAATTCTGAATTAAGAATTAAGGTGATCAATAGATAAAATTGTTCTGCTTAGTTCATCTGAAAGAAGAGCTATCTGAATCTGAAAAAGATAGAAGAATGTGTTCGACAGCTAGAAAAAAAATCCTCCCATGTTGAGACCGATACAATTGGAGCTAGCTGAAGGTTCCTCAAGATATTTACCATCTATTCAAAATACTTCAACTCTTGAACTAAAGTAGTTTTCTTCACATTTACTATATGCCTTCTTGGGAGAAAAACACACACTTCCGGTCATCATCTCGAATGCTCTTAACAAAAATGAAGAAGATCAGCTAATAAGGGTACTTTGAGATCACAAAATAACAATAGGATAGACCATCTCTAACATAAAAAGGGTCAGCCCTTCACTTTGCATACACAAAATTTTCATGGAAGAGTTTAAATCTTCAATAGAGCGGCAAAGTAGATTAAATTCGAAGATGCAGGAGGTTGTGAGGGTAGAAGTACTGAAATTATTGGATGCAGAGATTATATATCCTATTTCAGACCGTCATTGAGTAAGTCCAATGCATGTAGTTCTGAAAAAAAAAAGAGGAATTACAGTGGTGTCAAATGAAAACAATGAGTTGATTCCTACTTGCATTGTCACGAGTTGGAGAGTTTGCATTGACTATCACAAACTAAACGTCGCCACTAGAAATGATCAATTTCCCCTTCCTTTCATAGATCAGATGTTGGAGAGACTCGCTGAGATTCACATTATTGTTTTATGGATGTATATTTGGGGTATAATCAGATTCCTTTAGCACCAGAAGATCAGGAGAAGACCACATTTACGTGTCCTTATGCGACCTTTGCATACAGAAGAATGTCATTTGGATTGTCTAACGCTTCAACTACTTTTCGAAAGTATATGATGTCAATCTTTACAGATATGGTGTGGAGCATCATTGAAGTATTCATGGATGATTTTTTCATATTTGGGTCATCATTCAATGAGTGCTTGGTTAACATGAGATTGGTGTTGCAATGATGTAAATAAATCAATCTTGCACTTAATTGGAAAAAAATGCCACTTCATGGGTTAGGAAGGAATTGTTTTGGAGCATTTAATTTCAGCTCGGGGTATTGAAGTCAACAAGGATAAGATACAAGTAATTGAGAAGCTATCCTCTCCTATTCCAATAAAAATGATAAGAAGTTTCTTGGATATGCTGGTTTCCATCGGCGTTTCATCAAGGACTTTTCAAAAATAACCAAGCCTCTTTGTATATTATTGGAAAAGGACGCGCCATTCAACTTTCAGATAAGTGTCTGGTTGCCTTCAACACCTTGAAAGAAAAGTTGGTCACAACCCCTATATTAGATGCACCTGACTTGGGAATCATCGGCCAAACGCTCACTACAAGGGTCATTTAGAAAACTTAATAAAGAAAATTTATCACATAAGATGAAAGGAAAAAAAGGAAAGGAAAGGAAAAAAAATGATTTTTACATTCTTTGATGAAGCTCCAAACACTTATATGAGATAATTTGAACATTTGACAATGGATTGTTAGCATATTTGATTTTTTGAAGTTAAAGCAATCAAAAATAAGAAGAATCCACATTTATTAATGTGTTGAGCTGCAATTAGTAAAATATAATCAAATTAGAGAGGGTGATAATTAGTATATAAATTCAATTTTAGATCACACCTTAGGAAAAAGAGTGAAAATAATAAGAGGAAAAATTGTAAATTTGACTATTGAGGGTAAAGATTCAAATCACTTTATGAATTGATGATACTTGACATGAATTTTCATATACACACGTCGATTTTGCATTGAATAAATAAAATTAATTTTAGCATTGTAATTTTGTAGCAAATTGTAGTTTTAATACATATATTACAATCCTGAGACCAAAGACAAATTATCTAATCATTTGCGTTTAAAAGTTTTGTTTAAATTATGTTATAATTTTGTTTGAGGACAGACAAATATTCAAGTTTGGGGGTGTTTGATAAATGTATTTTGTACACTTATTTATGCCATTAAATTAGAGTATTTGATAATAATTTGGATAAGTTATAGTTTAATTATGTATTAATTATACTTGTTAGGTTGAAATCAATGAAAATTAATGGAATTGGGAGAAATGATCGAAGAATGGGCAAAAACAAAAAATAAAATCCAAAATTTGGGGACCGACATGTAAATATTCAATAGTTGATTCGGACCTTAAAAGGATTATTGAATATCATATATGATCAATTGGATGCAATTGGAGGTCAAATGAGTAAAATATAGTTGAAGTGTCTCCATAAATCCATTTCCAACCGAAAAAGTTATGCTACGAATTATTAACATCAACTTAAGACCCATTTTTCGGATAAAAAAATTCAAATTACTTCTAGAAGAATTGTATCCATTTTAATTATCTTTTCAACTCATTTTGAAGCACTTCAATCGGATATCTGTAGAGAAAATTATGGCCAAAATTTCAAAAGCTGCTCAGAGACAAACCGAAGCAAACTTGCGCGCACGTGAGACACAGAAGGTCTACCCTACCATGGTGCAAGAGTTCTTCGCCAACTTTAATACAAAGTTAGACGCTCAGGGGACCGAACACGTACACTTGACATGGGTTCGAGATAAATGGATAATGTTCTCGCCAGAGGTGATTGATGCTTATTACGGACTGACTAGGGATAATATTGTGTCGGTGCCGATAGATCCATGCATGTTGGTTGTTGCACATATATGGGAGAGATGACGCGTGGACACTCCTAGACAATGAATTTGAATACCGATATCTGACAGACTCCCTTGTGAACCTATATAAATTCATTACTCGCAACATCGATCTGATCTCACAACGCGCCACCATTAGTCATTCCAATGCCATTCTATTATATCATCTTGTGCGGGGTTTTAAAATTGATTTGGGATCTCTGATTTACAATCCCATATGTTTCGTGGCATCAGACCTAGATCCTAAACATACATTGATCTTTTCTAGTGTCATTACTGGCATATGTCTGAGTCGAGTATTAGACTCTTACCAGGGGAGTTACATGCTAGAAATTTAGTCCCAATTAATGCATCTTTGGCTGCCAAGATATGGTAATCCATTATACGGTAGAGACAATGACGTAGGCAACAGTAGGAACAAGAGGACGACAAGACACATAATCACATTCCACCTCTGTAAAGCTAGAGCTAGCTCTTGATTTGTAAGTTATGAAGCAGTTGTTTGCTGTTCTCACAGAGACCAATAGGACATTGCAGCATATAGAACAAATGATGATAGCTTCACAGGCTAGGCAGCAAGCTCGAGATGACAATGAGCATGCTAAGAATGCCAGGTTGTAAGGAATAGAGCATGATATCAGCAGGTTCTCAACAGAACTATTGACCTTATGTAGAGGCATGATTTGATGGGGAAACGATTAAATAGATGCACATGATAGGTTGAGGACATGCTATCAAAAATGAGGTCATGTACAGTAGATCTGAGGACACATACAGATAAATTGATCAAATGTGTACTATGATGAGAGACCTTTACTCTCGGTCCACTCC
>CAIGRP010088867.1:0-13762 GCA_903798385.1 Fraxinus cuspidata
TATAAATGTTATAGGAATTATAATTTTAAAAAAGTACGCATTAGAAGTACAATTTTATTAAAAAAAAAATAGAGTAATTCCATATTTACCCAAGGATCAAAAGTACAATATTTGCATATTTGCCCTAAGGGTTAAAAGTGTAATTTAAGAAATTGCACATTAAACCCTTCCCATCCCCTATAAATAGGGGATGATTGTGGAATTTGGGACGTGCTTCCTCTTCTTTCCTTTTGAGGTAAGTTTTTAGTTTTCCTTCTTTATGTAATTTAATTATTTATTTATTTAGGTAATAATTTGATTAATTATTTGTTTTAAGTAATTAAATTATTTAGTTAATTATTTATTTAGATAATATTTACTTAATTAATTGCTGGGACAACAGGCTATTGCTAGATGCATGACTACTGCCTAATGTCTATCTTATATTGTGTATGCTATAAACCTAAATTATGTTTTCAATTTGTCTTCTTTAGACCAAAGTTACTTAACTCTTTTACGCTTGGTTTGAATAAATATTGAAGTACTATATAATTTGTCTGTCTAAAAAAAGTACTTAATTGATTTATGAGTATGAATTAAAATTCTTGTTTCAGAGTTCTTTAATAATTGAAGGACGTTAAAATTAGAGTTAAATTTAATTAATTAAATCAAGGATGGTGAATTATAATTTCTCTATTCCAAAATCTTAAAGCTAAAATTTCTAAAAACTATATGTTATTTCAAGAAATAATGAGTCTAGATTACTTAGCTTGTGCTATCAAAGTGGGATAAGATGGTAAAAAGATGAAATAGAGAAAAATGGTTAGTAATTAAAGAAGAAATAGAGTATGGATATAAAATGATTTAGTACAATAGTTGTTAATATCATTATGATATTGGTTATGGAAATTAGGCAACTAATATAGGTATATATGTGGACATGGTCAATTGGAGAGAGAACATTTAGAATTTGAGGCTTAAACTTAAATTATTTTTATTTAGTTATATGATAAGATGAGAAGTAAAATGTTATAATGCATAGTGTCAAGGGTGAGGTATGTTAAAAATTTAATAAAGAATAATATGGATTGGCTAAGAAATTGATTAATAGGCATGGTTGTGTGTGTGTGTGCACGTATGTTTATATATACACACGCACACACACTTGAGTGTTAAACGAAATGAAAAATGGATCAAATACTAAATGGAAAATAATATGGTAGTATATTGGCTAGCTTAATTTTTATATGTATTAATTTTATTTTAGAAATTATGGAATTTCTTTTATAACAATAATGAGAATTTCATTATTATTATTATTATTATTATTATTATTATTATTATTATTATTATTATTTATTGGTAGTAAATTAGTGTAATTATTAGTATTATTGCAAGGGGTCTTTTATTAGGTAAATTATATTATAGGTTTAGTTTAGGTTTGGTAACTGAGAAATAATATGATAAGCTATGATAATGTAGAGATTATTCTTTTAATGCAGATATTGATCAAGAAAGTCGCGAAAAAGGTAAATATTGATATTTTTCAACTACAGTACAAAATACATTAATATGTGAATTCTATGTTTATATGTGTTTGTTTTCTTTATGTGACATGGTGATGTAACAATTGTGCATTGAGTTTATTTGGAAACCGTATGGATAATATGTTTTCAAGGTCATCCATACTTATGTGGTCATTCTCATGGAGTGTGTGGTTGAAAATTTTAAATGTAAATCCCATTATAGGTGTACCGTACTATTATGTATAAATAAACATACAATTTTGAGACTTCTGACGGCCATTAAGGGTAGCCAAGGATAGGGTATTTGGAGTTCGGCACCTGTATGTCTGCAGTATCAAGAAGTCCCTTGGTGACCTCGGGACTATGGATAGGCACGGGGAGCACTGTATACTTACGCCAGACCTTGATTTATATATTATATTCTGATATGGAATCCTGAGTCTCAATGGGCAACGACGTAGGCATTGACATTGAATTGTGCACAAGTGAATGCCATATTTTGATCTCACACGGTATACTATAATAAGGATTCGTGTCCAAGTATGTTTGATAAACATCATTGCACCATAATATTTACTGAACTTTATTGTTTACGCTTTATATTTTGTACCGTAGATGGCTCTCCGAGAAACTGAAGTCATCCGAACAACCAGACATGCCCCAGATTACTAAGGACCTCATAGCTATACATGTTACTTATGGACTGACCTATTACACTCGTTTTTATGCAGATGTTGACGATGACAAAGAGAATGAGACTTTTGTGGAAAATAAAGATTTTGTGATGATGGTGGTTTGATATCTATGACTTTATTATATATTGTTATGTAAATACTAAGATATCCATGGAGTAGACAGTAAAGTGATATCATGTAAAATAGGGTGATGGTACATAGTAATAGAATGTAGTGAAAATTGAATGAGTTAGTCCTCGTTGATATATCGTCACATCATCCTGCTATATCTAAGAAAAACTTTTTGAAACTTAGCATGCAATTCTTTTAACTAGAAATATTTGGATTGTCATATAGCTAACGTGTTACCAGTTTTTGTAAAGCGAGTTCCCTTTTGATATAATATAAATTTTGGCAGTTCTTTTAACTCTTTATATTATTAATTTAATTTTCATAATATATTTTGATTTTACTGTGAAATATCTACTTGATTTAAATACAAATTACTAAATACTATTATGATTTTAAAATAATAATAATAATAAAATAGAATAAAAAGATAAGATCATAATGATGATGATAGTACGTCACAGTAATAAACAAGTGCATTTAATCTATGCATATATAATCCCAAAAGATATGAATGAACTTGACTATATAAATGAATGAATTAGACGAATAAATAATGTTTGTATTTTCAACAAGAAGTTCTATTCCAAAAGAAATGTATAGAATACAGTTTATGATTTGTCGATAATATATCTACATATATTATAGATAAAGAACATAGTCTTTCGTGATATATTCAATGACCAAAAGATTTTTCACCAGACACAAGGGATCTGGGGATTTGTTGCTTCTTTTGAGCTCGGACCCTTAGTCTCATGGAGAGATGTCGCAAGACTTTACTATGTTTAAATTTTTCCCCACATGGTGTTATCTTTCACGCTCGGAATCCTACTTATTATTAAGCCCCTGTTTATCTCTCTTTAAAACAAAACTCCTTAATTTTTATACTTATTTTCGATCACATATTCATATAATAAAATATTTTACATGTAAATTCAAAAGTTTTCCCACTTTTTTGTCATGCACATTCCAAAAAATCGCTATTCAAAACAATGGCCATTTAACAGGTGTTAAATTATTATCTCACTATCTAGGAATAGGAAGTTTGACTTAATATCTCAAGAAAAGTTCAAAAATCAACAGTACCGAACAACAAGTCCCCCAATGTGGTGATATAGCAATGGAAGAGTGAGATCGAGGAAGACGTGGATTGGAAAGAATCTTTGTGCTTTTCCATCCTCAATCCTATTCCTTAACCCATTTTGGATCAATTCTTAGCACCACATAAGACTCTGAAATAGATACGAACTCTCACCCCTACAAAATGCATACATAAATGGGTTGTGGGAAAAGTTCTTATTTTAAGTTTCACGATAGGGATTTGGGGTTCGAACGATTCACCAACTCTATTCCAATGAATTTTATTTTCCCATCTTGTTTGCCCTACGAAAAAGAGGAGGCGGGTCTTTAAATATCCTCTCAAAGTCCAATTTTTAACACAAAGATACGCATTGTGTATGTAGTCTTATACAATCTCCTTTTGTTGGAAATTAAAACTTGATTCATGAATGTTGAAAATTAATTTTGATTCATGAATTGGCTTATTTAATATTTATGTATTTATTTTATTCATGTATTCATATGGCTCTTTGTATTCTACTATTCATAGTATGTAGGAGAAGTCATTAATTAGTCTCTTGAATTTATACAATGTATTTGGGGAACTTTGTACATATAAAAATGCCTTGTGCTTGAGACATTTCATAGAGCCAAGCCATAGAATACAAATATCATTTTAGAGAAATTCTTTTGTTTTTTCTCTAGTCTATCTTCCCATAATTATTTATTTCCAACAAAGTGGTATCAAAGCCAGGTTGAAAGTTGAATAGTTCATTTCCTTTTGTTGTTCCCAAACTTACAAAGGAAAATTACGGACATTAAAGAATACGCATGAAGGCGTTGCTTGGCTCACGAGATGCATTAGAAGTTGTAGAGAAAGGCTACGATGAACTAGAGAATGAAGGAGTTTTAAGTCAAGCTCAAATGAATGTCTTGCAAAGGAACCGCAAAATCAACACGCTCTCTTTATTATTCGCATGGGCTTAGATGAAGCCATGTTCGAGAAATTTGTTTGTCTCAACAAAATCTAAGGAAGCTTGGAAGATTCTCGGTAATAATTTCAAGGAAATTGAAAAGATAACGAAGATTCTCAGTCAAATCCTTCGTAGAGAGTTTGCATCTCTGCACATGAAAGAATCTAAATCTGTTTTTTACTATTTCACTAGAGTGTCCTCCATTGTCAATCATAAGAAGCCGTACGGGAAGAATATTGAAGAAAATCATATAATTGAGAAAATTCATAGATCACTTGATTCAAAACTTCAGTTCGTTAGTATTGCCATTGAAGATTCAAATGACATGGATACCATAACCCTTGATCAACTCATGGGGTCTTTGCAAGCATATGAAGAAAGATTGAAGAAGAAGGTGAGTCGGTGGCTCAAGTTCTCCAAACGAAGGTCTCTTTGGGGAATCAAGAGAAAGATCAAGGATGATCTTAAGGAAGAGGTCAAATTCGTAGTCGAGGTTGAGGTCATGGTCACAGTCTCTGAGGAAATTATGGTCGAGGTAATGAAAGAAATGACGAAATTTTTTTTTTTAATAATGAAGGATTAAGCAATCAATTGAGCGGACGAGACCGTTGGAACTATAGCCCCAATAGAGGTGGCGGAAGAAGGTATGACAAGTCCAATGTTCAATGTTACACTTGTCATATGGTCACTATACTTCTAAATGTAGGAGTGACACGACCAATAATGAATAGAGAGATAATTGTTATTATTTTTGGCAACCAAAGAAGAAAAGGATAAGATAAACGATCATGGTACCTTGACATCGCTGCCACCAATCACATGAGTGGAAACAAGGAGTTATTCTCAACAATAAATGCGTTGGTGAAAGGCAACATTTTTTTTGGAGATGAAACCAATGTTTCAATAAAAGGCAAAGGTGATGTTCTTATTCGTGCTAAAAATGAAAGTCATCTTTTTTTTTCTCAAGTTTATTATGTACCTACTTTGAAGTCTAATATTTTGAGTTTGGGACAATTACTTGATATTGGCTATGATATTCACTTGAAGAATCGTTGCCTTACTTTGAGATATATTTCTTATAATCTAATTGCAAAGACACCAATGGAGAAGAATATAATGTTTTTGCTCAATGTTAATGTTGACCATCCAAGGTGTTTAAATGCTTGTGTTGAATACAATGGTTGGCTTTGGCACTTAAGATTTGGCCATTTGAATTTTGGTGGCTTGAAAACCTAACAAATGAAGAAATGGAATGGGTTGCCGAAAATTAATCATCCTAATCAACTTTGTGAAGGATGTCTCGTTGGCAAGCAAGCTAGAAGAAGTTTTCCAAAGAAATCCACCTCAAGAGCAACAAAGCCACTCCAACTAGTTTATGCGGATGCGTGCGGGCCAATCAAACCACTCTATCATGGTAAAGCAAATTATTTCTTTCTATTTATTGATGATTTTTCTCGCAAGACTTGGGTTTATATTTTGAAGACGAAAGATGAAATTTTTGGAGCATTCAAAAAATTCAAAGCTTTTGTTGAAAATGAGAGTGACAAATCCATCAAGGCTTCAAAGACCAATCGAGGTGGCGAATTCACTTCTAAGGAGTTTAACAATTTTTGTGAGATCAATGGAATCCAACATTTCTTCACGGTTCCAAGATCACCGCAACAAAATGGTGTCATGGAGCGGAAGAATAGAACTATCCTCAACATGGTTAGTAGTATGCTTAAGAGCAAGAGTCTTCAAAAGGAGTTTTGGGCCGAAGTTGTTGCATGTGTCGTGTATTTGTCTAACTTTTCCCATCAAGAAGTGTTCACGACATGACTCCACAAGACGCTTGGAGCGGTAAGAAACCTAGTGTTTCTCATTTACGTGTTTTTGGCAGTATTGCCTATATTCATGTGCCAGATGAGAAGAGATTAAAACTTGATGAGAAAAGTGAGAAGTTTGTTTTCATCGGCTATGATTCAAGCTCCAAAGGCTACAAGTTTTACAATCCTTGCAATGGGAAGATTGTTATTAGTAGAGATGGGGAATTCGACGAAAGAAGCTCCTGTGATTAAAATGTTCTGAAAAATGAAGAATACGTGATTTTTCCTTTTCAAGAAGGAGACTCTAGTCAAGAAATAAATGAAAATGCTACTACTCCACCACATTCTTCTACTTTTCAATCTCCTCATGATAGTCCCTCCGAAGGACCAAGCCGTATTAGAAATCTTGCAGAGATTTATGAAGAAACTGAAATGGTTGATAATCCATCTTTGTTTTTTCTCTTCGTCTACACCAAGCCATTACAATTTGAAGAGGCAACGAAAGACAAGAAATGGAGGCATTCAATGGACGAGGAGATTCGAGCAATAAAAAGTAATTGGTGTGAAATGGGTATACGAAGTAAAGAAAAATGCTTGAAGAGAAGTGGAGAAATACAAGGCAAGACTTGTTGGCAAATGCTATAGCCAAAAGCATGACATTGAATATGATGAGGTCTTTGACCCCATTGCTCGCTCGGAAACCATTTGATTAATCATTTCCTTGGCAGCTCAAAATAAGTGGAAAACTTATCAAATGGATGTCAAGTCCAATTTCTTGAATAGATATCTTGAAGAAGAAGTGTATGTTCAACAACCATTGGGTTATGTTGTCAATGAACATAAAGATAAAGTCTTAAAGTTGAAGAATGCATTATATGTCTTGAAGCAAGCGCCAAGAGCATGGTATAGCCGGATTGACAAGTATTTTCAAGATCATGGATTCACCAAATGTCCACATGAGTATGCTCTTTATTTAAAAAATGATGCATGTGGAGGTTTTATGATTGTGTGCTTGTACGTTGATGACGTGATCTTCACCGGTAACAATGAAATTTTTTTTTGAAGAATTTAAGAAAATGATGGCTCAAGAATTTGAGATGACTGACATTGGGCTTATGTCCTACTATCTCGAAATTGAGGTAAAACAAAGTGGAGATGGCGTTTTTTTATTTTTTAAGAAGCTTACGCAAAGAAAGTTCTTAAAAGGTTCAAAATTGCAATCCGGTGAGTACTCCAATTGGGTGTTGAACTAAAACAAAATGGAGATGGCATTTTTATTTTTTAAGAAGCTTATGCAAAGAAAGTTCTTAAAATGTTCAAAATTGCAATCCAGTGAGTAGACGAGAGCATGAAAGTGGATCAATTTCTCTATAGAATGTTTGTTGGAAGCTTGAGATATTTGACTTGTACAAGACCCAATATTCTTTATGGTGTTGGTCTTGTTGGCCGTTATATGGAGGCACCAACTTTAACTCACATGGAAATTGCTAAAAGAATACTTCAACAAATTTCAAGCTTCATGATTATAGTGATAGTGATCGGGCTTGTGATATTAATGATCGGAAAATTACCACATGATTTTTGTTTTTCATGGGTAACATCGCTTTTACTTGGTGTTCAAAGAAGCAGCCCATTGTGACTCTTTCTACTTGTGATGCAGAATATGTTTCCGCTGCATCACGTGTTTGTCATACTATTTGGCGATGGAAGTTGTTGGAGATGCTTCATATGCCCCAAAACGAAGTTATATCAATTTATGTTGATAACAAGTCAGCTAATGCTTTGAGTAAAAATCAAATGTTCCATGATCGAAGCAAGCATATAGATGCGAGATTTCACTTCATTAGAAAGTGCATTGAGAACAAAGAAGTAGAGCGTGTTTATGTGAAGACCAATGATCAATTAGCAGACATTTTTAGGAGATGATATTGATACCTTTGATAAAGCTATGAAATATGGTATCAATGCCTTAAGACGTGAAACACTATGGCTTATTCATATTTTGAGAAGTCGACTTTTAAACTTATTTTATGGAACTTTTCTTGTTAAAAACAGTAAGGAAACCTTCTAAACTAACTTGAGTAATCATCTTAGCTGCTATTTTCATTTATTCGTAGTAATCTAGCAGAACTAAAAGTGAAGTCAAGAAATGAGCTTGTAAATTATAACTAAATGTTCCGATAATTCATGCAAACGTACGAGATCGTTGACAAGTAATTAAATTTTGATTTATGTTTACTAGTCTTGTATTGAATTTGAAGTATGTAACACGAAGAAGATTTGATTTGAAATTATGCTAAATTACTCTAAGAATTTTGTAAAAATTGGATTTGTATTGGATTTAGAATTCGCTTATTGTCACCTACTTCAATTCTTGATTATGTAATTTAGTCTTATTCATGCATTCTTGACAATCGATAAAATCATGATACATAATTTTCTTTTTCAAGATAAATTAAATATATTGTATTCACGATCCGATTCTACTTCTAGTCCAAATTTAAATGATTAGAACACATTAAATTTCAGATTATTTATATAATTGCACACGCGATTTAATTATATCTCATATTTATTGTCCATATATTAATCTTGTCACGTTCTAAACTTATTGTGAACTTTCCAGCAATACAACAAGTAACTAATTATCTAATTGTTAGCTACGTAATTAAATAATGCAATGAAAATAAAAAAATTAATCAAGAAATGTAATAATTGACTAAACTACTAGTTTTGAATTAAAATAAATACAAAATAGGGTTCATCTTCATCCAATAAAATAAATAATATAATCAAGCATATTTCTAGTTTGAAATCTTCAATTTGTTGATGTAATTGACCTTCAATTCTTGCTTTGGTTTTATCGTCTACCCCAAAATTAGTGAATTGGAATTTTCTTCTTGATGAATTTGATTATATAAATATGTATTAAAAGGCTAGAGATTGCTTTCCTGGTGTATGATGATGTTCTCAATTTATATAGTTAGAAAATAAGTCAAAAATCGTGTTGAAATTGGTTTCTAAATAAGATTTTGTACCACCATACATGCTTCCGATAACCATGTTCAATTTATACTATCGTGAAGGAGCATGGTTATTTTTACTTAAGAATAGTTTATTTGACCGTTGAATATCATTGGTCAAAATAGTAGTTTAATCATTGAGGTATATAATTCATTTGAGGTACACGAGTTTGGATTATTTATTATTTCTTCCAATTGCCCTCATTTGGCCTTCATTAATTTTTCAAAAAATATAATTTGAGATAATGGGGCAAATGGGGGCTATATTTTGACACCTTCAATCTTGTACAATTTTTGTTCACCGGTCTAGATTATTTAATATTGCTTCCAATCATAATATGAAAAAGTTTGTATATGCCCTAATATAAAATACTAATTCACATCTTACTGTATCATGAGAATGTTAATAAAAAATACTAGATAGAATATTAAATATATTTAAAACTACTAGTTCCAAAACTAAAATCATAATTTGTAGCTGATGTATTTTTTAATCATCCCATTTCACGTTTTCCCATTAAATGCCATTCCATAAACATAATTTAATTAAAAAAGGATGAAGATGGTAGATAATTACCTAAATAGTTAAAAAACAGCCACATTACTACAATAGGAAACAACTTTGAATGATCGTAAACTTCTTATATTGATCACTATAGATCCTTTTGGTGAAAGATTTGAATTCCGCATTTTTGCTACAATATAATTTGCATTGATATTCAACTTATTTTATGATGGTGTATGTGTCAGCGTGCAATTCGAAATTCAATTAAAAAATGTTTGGCATTTGATGATTAGGTTTTGATAATTTCTTGATGCGTGATTCTAAATAGAAGAGAGACGATCTAGCGTGGTTATTTGAATTGGAAGATCAAATGACTCCATTTTAGGGATTTTGTGTTTATTTTGTTAATGGCATGTTTGTTGAAGTAAATTTAGCAGCTAAATGAATAGCCTATATGATTCGGTTAAGTTTTCACATTTTTATTTTACTATAAAAATAGCAGTATTCATGGTCAAACAAAAGTTGAAAAGTATATTATAAATATTTATTAAAAAATAGGCATGTAGCATAATTTCCTTATTTAGTATCTGACACCATCATTTTTGTATGTGGCATGTTACACTAGCACTGGCATTGGCACTCCCAAGGCCCATGTGGACCTGACAAAGAAGATAAATCCATCTTGTATACAATGAAAAAATGACCGTACTAACCCCTTCGGGGATTGCCAAATTGTTGGAGTAGGTGAGCGCGAAAATTGAAGATCACGAGTTCGAATCCCCTGCCAACACTTCCTCGATCGAGCCCGTCGCACAGGACTTACCTAATACGGTTTATCTCTCCTGTGTGGTTTGCGGGCTATTACACATGAAGCGAGGTTTACCCAGTGCGCACTCACAAGTAGCGACTGTGAGTTCATACGTCAAAAAAAAAAATGACCGTACTACTAGAACGTGGCCTCGTTCAAGCAAAATAATCCAATAAAAAATGGCCACATAAATTCAAGATTATACTAGAAGTTTCTAAAAAAAAGGTTTACATTTACAAGTAGTTTTTGAAAATTTTTATTTTCTAGATCTTTTTAAGAAGAACTATTCCCCTTTTACAGGGAAATTGTTTATAGATCTGTGCTAGGTTTTACTTTGGTAGCACCTGTATGATCAGTTGTTATTTATTTATTTATTTATTTTGAAATTTTAAAATTTTCAATCAAATGTTGTTATGTGTTGTTTGTTAAAAAAATTGTGACTAAGCCTATACAAGTCTTTAAAAAAAAAAAATCATAAAACCAGAGTCTCTCATACACCCAAACCCCATTCCCACCCCAAAAAAAATTAATATTGGATGAAACTACAACAGATATTCAAGACAGTACATGACTATCTCAAACTTTGATAAAATAGAATACTGAGTGAAAGAATTTATTTATAGGGACACAAAACAACAGGTTTTAATTTTAATATAGTGTGGGAATCCCAATCCGATTACAAGGAGAATGCCAAAAAATCCTACAGTAGACAATTACAATCTATTTAGTTACGATAATACCTACACAAGATCCTAACAAATTTTACTTGCATAGTGCCTAAACTAAATATCTATGAATAAAAAAATGCATTAAGTAAAAAAATGTTAAATTGTTTAAGCAGATTAAGAAAGTCCAAAACTCAAGCTTTCGTTGAATCTGAGATTTTCTCAGTTATTTGGGTCTGATAGTGACTGCTTTCTCTTGTTCAGCACACGATGGGCTTCACAGACTTCTCTATGTGGATGTGCAGTATGAATCTACCAATGGATGCACAAGATCTGAGCGAAGGTTGTGTCTCAGTTAGTCATGGGGCCAAGAGATTCGTGTGACCGTGAACTCTTACAATAGTAGAGTTATATTTCAAAAAAAAAAAGAGTATGTAAACCACTATAAAAAATCATTATAAAAAAAAAAAAAGTGCATGTAAATCACTATAAAAAATCATTATATACATATAGCATAATCGATTTATAAAAGACATAATGGTAGAGAAGTCATGGATGTCATGATCAATAATAGTAAGAAATGCTACTCTTTCCTAACAACTTTAACATAAACACGAGAATACTCTTATATAGTCAACATTGATCAACAATTATATTCAATATCCTCACCAAGCGTAACTCATAAGTTTTAGTACTGCTATAATTTTAAGATAATGAGATTTAGCTATATTGAAGATTTGTTAAATATTTGGTTTAGAATTGGTGTTTGTATCAAAATCAGAATCCGAATGTCGGGTAAAAGTCCTTTGTTGCTATGTCTATCTACAGTTACTAAAATAAATATTGATTATAATGATATGCTTATGTACTATTATATTTGATACTTGTCCAATATTTTTCTCATCACAATTCCACCAGTTTACCGGGGGAAAATATCTATCATTGTTATACACGATCCTGGATTATGTTTCTTGTATTGTTAGTATTTGTGGTTATACAAGTAACAATCAAGTATGTGAGTACTAGAACGTGAACAAGAAGATAATATTGTGGAACTATCGAGAGAATTTGGACTTAAAATTGCAAAATAAGATCTTGTACCGCCATATGTGCTTCCGACAAGCATGCATCTTCAATTTACCGTCACTAAAGCCATGACAAAAATTTTCCAATGCTAAAATAGTCTCAAAATGTGGCATTGGTAATTTAGCTATGAGCATAAAAAATCAGTCATTAATTACCAACAAATTAGAAATAGATTCTTGATTGATAATTACCGACGGATTTGATTTAACGACATTGGCAACAACTTCACCCCTCACTAATTACCTACGAAATTGAGTCGTCACTAATCAGCGATGAATTTTTGTTCCTATTTCCATCACTAATTTGAATTAAAAAATTTTAAAATACAGCTGATTATTATTATTACATTTCCTTTCTTGGAATCAATGAACTGTCAGACAGAGACAAGGTATCCTATGTCTACGAATGAAGACGCGTAAGTCCACCACCGTTGTTATTGAGAATAACATGCACTCTCACCCCCAGGGCATAGCTCAGTAGTGTAAACGATAGGAGTGAGATAATCTCTGTTGAGCTGGTGCCGCAATGTGAGAGTTTGATTCCTGCCCCCTTACAAGGTATGAAATTAGACTCTTTGTGAGTACCAGTATGACAGCTTTTGTATCCTAACCTATTGAGACACATCCTGCGATTTACTTCCTCCACAATGCTCTAGGGACGGGGTAGTGGAGGACCCTCAAGGACGGGGTTCAACTTTTTTTGAGAATAACATGCACTCTGACATGGTAATAGTACGCAATTCGAACATACTTGATGCACAATTCAAGGCAATATAAGTCAAAAATTAAAAATGTTTACGTTGAAACTAGCACGCTTCAATAATACGATATCCAATTCTAAAAATATCTCATAATAAGGGGATAATAGTGATTCATAGTGCACACGTCTTCTTGAGAGTTGTTTAAATACAATAAACGAATTGTCTCCTGCACTATTAGATGGTGAACTAGAGATAAGAAATCATAATATATATATATATTACTTTTTTTTTTGAGGACGAAATGCAAACGACTCCAAAAGGTTATTGAGTTTAATTCATCGAAGTATATGGTTTATTTAAGTGAATTAGTCTGGATTATTTCTAAGAGCCTTGCTAATGGGTCAGGCTCAAAGCCAGGCCAAGCCCCTATTGGAGGTGGGGCTGACTTTTGAGCCTGGCCAAAAATAATTGCCCCATTTCTAATTGTTTGGATGTTTCATATCGTAAAAAAGCTACTTGAACAAGACGGATTTGTAGGCGCACCAGTTGGCGCCCTTGTTTGAACGGGGCATACGTGACCCTATTCAAGTTGAACTGCCCTTCATATTGCTTGCAATCATAATTTCTGAGACCTTCAAATCATGTATTAAAAAAATGACCACATAAATTGAAGGCTATATCAAAAGTTCTTCTTAAGAACAAAAGTCTTTCATTTACGTATAAATTTTTGAAAAACTTTATTTTCTAAATCATTTTAAGAAAAGGAAAGTACGTTGAGATTTGAGACCAATTCCTCAATTTGTCCACATGATCCTTGTTCGTATAAATA
>CAIGRP010088868.1:0-12343 GCA_903798385.1 Fraxinus cuspidata
AAAACTATATTTATTCTAGTGTGGATGGGAGGTAGGCCTATATATTTTGGTTTTGATAGGACTCCATACAATCTGATAGATCAACTTTCGAGGCAACTATTACAATACATAACCTTTGGCAATGGAAATTTTTTAGGTATGCTGGAATAAGTTCTCATATGGACAGGTCTAGCAGAACAAGCCCTAAGGACAACTGGATACGCCTTTTTCCATTTGACATGACCAGTCAGCCAATCAATGGAGGACATTTGTCCTCTCATTAACTCCACCTTCAAGGTAAATCTTCTCATCCATAATCCCGACAGAAAAAGGAAATTTCTTCCCCTTCACTCATGTCTATAAGTACCCCGAACCTCGTTCATTCCACAGATGATCGCCTACCAGATGCACTAAGAGTAATGCTATTTATCATCATGATGATNTCAGCCAATCAATGGAGGACATTTGTCCTCTCATTAACTCCACCTTCAAGGTAAATCTTCTCATCCATAATCCCGACAGAAAAAGGAAATTTCTTCCCCTTCACTCATGTCTATAAGTACCCCGAACCTCGTTCATTCCACAGATGATCGCCTACCAGATGCACTAAGAGTAATGCTATTTATCATCATGATGATGAAACATCGATGATGTGACAATCCATTATTACTTACATTTCTCTCTCTCCTCCTCTCTCGTAAAAATTGAGTTGTCCAATTTCATTATTTCACATAAACTGCCATATCTCCGATATTCCATCATCAAAATGATAAATAGCATTATTCATACACCAAATATAGTTTGAGATGTTCATTATCGAGCATTATTGAAAATGCAAGATCTACACTCATGGCCCAGTTGAAAGACCACATTAACCTTAGGCAATGAAAGCCTAGTTCTGTCCCAGATATATAAACACGTAATAAGATGTCAATTATCCAATGCAATTAATAATATCAGTATCACCACACAAAATATTCACAAGCTGTTTGAATAGGAACAGATCATAGAAGTACCTCAGTCTATTTCTTTGGGCTAGTAAAGAAAATAAAAGAAAGTCATTTCTTGACGCAACATAAAATTTCCAGAAGTGTATTGCCAACTACGCAAAGCATCCATGAAAAGTGACATTTACCGGAAAACTTCAGAAGGCAGAGCATAACATCTTTGCTACTTATGGCATTGCAGTATTCTCTTTTATCATCCACTGCCATGTGCTAGAAGTTCTCTATAACATCAAAGGGCAGTTGAAAGAAATGAACGGATTCGCTGCAGCAGTTCTGCTTTTACCGTATCAGGAACAGAAGCTGCACAAACAGAGTAATGCTTATTTCATTATGAAGTAAGTTATTAGCAAAATTTACAAAGATTATCTGATGGAGATGGAGATGGAGATGGAGATGGAGATGGAGATGGAGATAGAGATAGAATTTTAGAATAGAGTTCAATTCAAATTATGTTAGTTTACATTACATTAGATTAGTTTTAACAATTCGATAAAATTCTAGTTTTTAGATATTCTTTTGATTTTAGCTTCTTTGCTCTATATAAAGAGGGTTAATTCACTGTAATTGGTACCCTTTAATAACAGAAATAAGTTGATTTTCTCGTCCTAAATTCTTCTTCTTGAAACCCCTTTTCTTTCTCGTTCTTTTTCTTCTCAATTGTTTATTGTCAAAATTGTTAACTTCCTACATCATTACCAGCATGGAAAAATGATAAAAACCAAGCATTGGAATCCAAGGACTCAAGTCATCACAGGGAAGAATTTGTAAAATTGTTCTCACGCTACTATTATATCCTAACTAATCATTAACATGACATCATAGATTAGGGAGCTGGACTATAAGAGTAATTAAGTAATGAAACTACAAGTCCTTATGAAAGACAAAACTTTGAAGGTTACACAATTCTTCGTCAAGAATTTAAAATTTCAGATTCCTCAATTTCTCAAAAATCAGACTAAAAATACAACTTAAAGAGCGTGAATACACAGCATCCTTATGCAAGATTTGTGCAGAAGCATAATTGTGTACTGTAAGCAGCATAGTTGTCTGACGTCATGAAATGATAGGTTAAGAATCAAGTTTATGTATTAGGTGTTATGAAAACAATTAGAGTGAATGTAGTGTGTGTGATACTGAATGAAAGGAATCTTCTAGAATTTAGCCAGATAATGAACTATAATTATGCGAGGCAACTCTTTCAGATTCTTCATCCTAAGTTTTAACATCGTTAGTAGGTTGCGACTGATGATGAACAAAGTAGTCGAGTTGCATACTTTTGAAAGCCTCTGTGGCCAATGCAAAAGTAGCACTTTTTTCATTATATAGTCACACTTCTCAATCCACCCACCCAGTTCCTCCTTGCCCACCTTCAACGTGTTACAAGAAGAAACTGATCTACCTAAGAGAACCAATTGTTGAGGGATCTCATAGTAATATGATTTCCAGTGTACATTAAGAAAATTATTTTCTGATTAAAGAGAAACAATCATTGGAAAGCAATACCCAAAAGACACAGCCCTATGTAAACAATCATTTAATGCTCGCGTGGAAAAAGCCCCTGATATCACTTGTCAATGCAACAATGAACTTAACCCAGTTATACTTTTTCCTATAAAATATACAAGAGCACGTCCATGCATACAGATTACAAAACGATGCATTACTATTTATAAGCAACCTGTCTCAACATAGAAAACTGACCAGAAAGAAGAGGATGTAACAACACAAATACTGTTTAGAGAAATCAAATCTAAATAAAATCGAGAAATTTAAACAGAAGATCAATAAGTGTATCATGAATGCACAGCTAAGTGAACAAAACTACCTCTTCCCTTCGGGGTAATGACATGAACAAGGTCATCCACTGTTACATTATTCCTTCCCTTCTTCCTTGCATGTGCCCTTGTGAAAAAGATACAGAGGTTTTCAAAGTAATCAAGGCATTATGAGCTTGGAGAAAGTCAAGTAAATCTTGTGAGGACTCAAACCCCGTAGAAATGGGGAGAAAGACACATAGTGCATGCTGTCCAAATAAGATTCATTATAACTCGTTCCTTCATCCAAACAGTACTGAGTCGTAAAAAACTCCATTTTTTTCCTTAATACTATTCACAAGCATGCATATTCGAATTAAAAGAATGATAAATTAGGTATTTGAGCAATCGAATTCTCCAGTAAATTTTCTCACGTCCATAAATTGGTATTGACAATATATATTGTGGCTTAATTAAATTTGAGACAATTATTCACAAATTCCTCAAGCTTTCATCAAAATTCGCAACATGGATGAGTTCACCAGGATCAATTAAATACAATAATTTGAAGAAATGAAACCTAAATATTTTTTCAACAACCATTCGGTTCTTCAAATTAAACCAACAATATTATTAAGTGTGTGACTGCAGAAAAAATTAAACAAAAACCTGCATAGAGCTTTCATTTCATCTCTCCAACCGCATTCGATAAGTCTTTCCCGCAAAAGCTCTTTCAACCGTTCTTTTTCTCCACCCTCTATCAGCTACATAGGCAACCATTCAATTAATCAGTTCATAGCACTAGTGCTCCAAGAACTAGTACTTCTCTAAATTAAGAATTAAATGCAATAACAGTAAAATACACACAAAAAACTAATAATCATTGATATTGATAATTAACACGCTTCTCAATTAAAAGTAATAAACTGAAAAAGATAATAATACTTCTCTATATTAAAAGCCAAAAAAAAAAAAGTAAAAACTAATTTGAAAATAAAAATAATTAACTGAAAATGATTAAACAAATCCATAAAACCAAAAATTACTAAATATATACCTTGATATTGATGATTTCCTGAATGGTAGGCTCTCGATCACGCTCGTCTTCTGCATCTGGAGTCGGTGGACGTTTAATTGAAGCCCTCCTTTTACCAAGCCCCCGAAAAATAAAAAATAAAAAAATTATTAGGTAAAAAAGAAATTATAATGAAATTAACTTTGAATTATAACTGCTTGCAATATATTATGATAAGAAACTCACATTGATTTATAATTTCAGAGCAGCAAAACGTCTAAGCTTTGGCAATCAATAATCGATTTATTTTTTTTTCACTGCGGGTGCCTATATTTATATTATTGGAGCAATACCCCCCATTTTCTTAAAGGACAACTAGAAAGTTGCACATTATTCCTTCCCTCCAAAAATTCAGAGGAAAAGTGTTGCAAAATTTATATTAATCCCTTATTTCATACGCAACACAACATGTGAATATATTGTCAAATACTTTCACCTTTTTAAATTGGCTAAAATCCCATTATAAGCTGAACACCATATTTCCTCCTATTATCTCAGTATTTAATACTGTGAAATGACGAATATATCTTCTTATTTAAATAAAATAAAAAGAAAAGAAGAAAGAAAAATTAAGAACTATTTTAATTGTAGCCTCCAAAATTTTAAAAAAGTAAGAACGAATTTCTAATAAATAATTAAAAATAAAAAAATCCCTAACTCTCCCATCTACCCTCTTCCCATCGCTGTCGCCGTCATCAGAACTCAACACCATCTCACCATCGTGGATTTCACAACGCTCTTCTCGTCCATCTTATTTTCCCCTTTGAATTTCGCAACCCCTCGCCGCTATAAAGTGTAAACACTAACAACTGCCACCCTTTTCGCCACCGTCGTAACTATGGACGATACACAAAAGACCAAGAAATCCAAGAACTTAATAGAACCCCTAACACAAAAGCAAAAGCAACCCACCTCTTCCCCTGACGTCAGGAGAAGAATCAGTGGAGAAATCAATCGGGAAGGAAGAAAACCAGATCAATGAGGAAAAAGAAGGAAGCTAATTGTGTTGACTGATACTTGAAGTAGAGGTGACATCGTTTTGACATTTTGTTAAATTGTAAGAATTGTAATTAAGCCTTTTATGCTTTTTTCTATTTTACAAATTTGGAATACGCTTTCACTTTTGGGATATATTTATGCAACCTTTGTGCGATGAAGGGGACGTCTGTAATGTCTGATATTTATGTTGCTAAGTGGATTAATTCAATTCAGTTTCCATCTTCCTCTATTCTTGTATGTTGTCATTTATCCCTTCCTCATTTCTTTCTTTGATTTGGTTCCCAGATTCAGTTGAATTTCCAGCGGAATCAACTTCAATTTTGGGTGTGATAGAGAATAATCCATAGTTGTAAATCCCAGCTGTGACAAGTGGTATCAGAGCAGGCGTATTAGACTGGGTTGTTGAAATTATGGATTCTATGGCTAAGGTGATGGATGAACATTTGAAGAAGCTAGACTTGGAGATGGCAGATTTAGGTACATCATTTAAGGTTGTAACTAGTAGATTGGAGGGTAAATTGGAAGCCACAAATCAAACCCAGCAAGTGTTTGGTCATCGGCAAGAGAAAATTCAGGATATCGTCCTAGACATGAATTAGAATTATGAGAAAATGGTGGTTATGATGGCACAAATAGTAGCTGGCCTTAGAGCATACCAAAAGAACAAGAGAGTGGAAAGCCATATGTCTAATCAAAGAGCTGGTAGTGGGGTAACATTACAATGTTCTAGTGTCCAAGAAATGGGTAACCGGGCTAAGGGTGATGCTAGGGGAGATACTAAACTCCCTAAAATTGACTTCCCTCACTTTGGGGGAGAGGGACCTAGGGAATGGCTAAGGAAGACTAGAAAGTATTTCTAACTCCACCATTTGATTATGACCTTAGAATGGACATTGCTGATATGTACCTGAAAGGAAAAGCTGATATCTGGTTTGATGGCTTCATTGCAAGCCACCCAAACGCTTATTAGAATTTGTTTGCTGAAGAGTTATGTAGGAGATTTGCAGACAATGGAGAGGAGGTGATTGAATCGTTTAGCAAGATAAGGCAAGTGAGATCTATGGCTGAGTACCATGAAAGATTTGAGGAATTGAAAGCCCAAGTGATGTTATTTTTGCCTTATGTCCCTAAAACTTATTATATATCAGTATTTGCAAGTGGTTTGAAAGGAGAGGTCAAGTCTATAGTTAACTTGATGAAACCTAATACACTAGCTAAGGCCTTTGAAATTGCAAGCCTGCAGGAATCCACAATACTAGCCATCAACAAATTCCAAAAACCTAAGACCTCCTACTTAATTCCAACAGATGGAATTCACACTCCATCAGACCACCTGATGAAATTAAACCAGCTGAACCCACTTCCAAATCCAGTAAACTACCCAATAACTTCAAAACCATCACACTTACAGATTTCTAAACAAAAAGATACTTGGGACTTTGTTATAAATGTGATGAGAAATATATTGTAGGCCATATCTGTAAGAACAGGTCCATCAATTTCATATTGGTGGATGAAGAGGAAGATGATGAACATCAAGAGAGTAAAAATTCTGAATCTGAGGAGGAACAAGGGGTGAAAAAGTTATGAAAATTTCCATCAGTGCCTCAGCTGGAAGTTTGAAGCCCAAAACCATTAGAGTGCTTGGAGTATTCAAATGGATGAAGGTGTCTATAGCTATTGATAGTGGGAGCACCCACAACTTTGTGGATGAGAAATTGATTAAATAATTGAGATATGCCATAGATGAAACCAATACTATGATAGTCAGGGTGGCTAATGGAGATAAGTTAGAGAGCAAAGTCGTTTTTCAACCATTGGTGTGGAGATTTCAGGAGTGGGAATTTCAGTTCAACCTATGAACCCTTAAGCTTGGAGGCAGTAACATGGTGTTAGAGTAATTGGTTGAGCCAATTTGGCTTTATTGTTTTTTATTTCATACAGAGGTATATCAAATTCAAAAACCACAATGATGAAATAGAATTGAAGTGTGAAGCACATGTATATCCAGTGAAAATGATGGATGTACATGAAATGTAGAGGAAGTTCAATTGGAGTAACTATGGGGTGGTGAGACAACTGTACTACACCAGTGAAGAGGATGAGGATGAAATACCTGGCAGAATCCTTGAAGTGATCCATCAATTTCCAAGGGTGTTTGAAAAACCGAAGGCATTACCCCCTCCTAGGTCTCATGTCCATCATATCCCTTTAAAAGAAGGATCCCAACCATTCAAAATCAGACCCAATAGTCCATCCATCCAGAAAATAGAGATATAAATTGATCAAGGAGATGCTACAGATTGGGATCATTCAGGCCAGTAACAGTTCCTTTGCATCCCAAGTTCTCATAGTCAAGAAAAAAAATGGCTCCTGTAGACTACCAACAATTGTAACCATCAAAGATAAGTTTCCAATGCCATTCATTGACAAACTCTTGGATGAACTCTATAGGGCAAAAATCTTTTCAAAGATTGACCTCAGGATAGGTTACCACCAAATTAGAGTCACAAAGGAATATGCGCCTAAGACAGCATTTAAAACTCATCAAGGGCTGTATGAGTTTAAAGTAATGCCCTGTGGCCTTACCAATGCACTGCTATTTTTCAAAGTCTTATGAATAAAGTGTTCAAGGACCAGTTGATGAGGTATGTGCTAGTGTTTTTTGATGACATCTTAGTGTATAGCACTGACTTGGATTCTCATTGCCAACACTTGGAATCAGTAATGGGCATATTACTGTGGCATCAATTGTATGCTAAGAGATCCAAATGAAGTTTTGGACAATCACAGATTGAGTACTTAGGTCACATTATCAGTCAGAAGGGAGTTTCAGCTGATCCCAGTAAGGTGGAAGCCATGTAGCTATGGCCTAGACCTAAGACCATAAAATAATTGAGAGGCTAATTAGGGTTGACTTGATATTATAGAATTCTTTTTTAGAAATTATGGAGTGATAGCCAAACCACTAACTGATTTTCTTAAAAAGGATAACTTCCAGTGGAGCGTGGAGGTAAATTCAGCCTTTGATCAATTAGAGCAGGCCATAAGTTCAACCCCCGTCCTTGCTCTACCTGATTTCCATAAACTATTAGTTATTGAAATCGATGCTTGCCAATGGGGAATTGGGGCTGTGTTGATGCATGATAGGAGACCCCTAGCTTACCTAAGCAAAGCCATTGGAGTAAGGAATTTGGGCATGTCCATCTATGACAAATGAGCTATTGGCATTAGTTATAGTTGTGGACAAGTGGAGGCATTATTTGGAAGGCAACCATTTCATCATCAATACTGATCATCAGTCTCTCAAATACCTACTTGAGTAAAGGATCGCCACACCACTTCAACATAAATGGCTCACTAAGTTACTAAGGCTCAACTATGAAATAATTTACAAGAGAGGAGCTGATAACCTGGTGACTGATGCCTTGTCCATGAGGCATGAAGGGGAACAAGACTACTTTGGCATGACAGTGGCGATTCTTACTTGGATACAAGAAGTCACTCATAGCTACACATGATATGTTTTTGCTGAGGCCAAGGTTCAATCCCTATTGTTGGATCCTAATTCTGTTCCTAACTTACAGTATAACAATGGAATTTTGAAGTACAAGGGCATATTATATATTGGAGTAGGAGGGGAAATTAGATCAAAGTTGATGGGAAATTAGATCAAAGTTGATCCAAAATTTTCATAGATCTTGGGAAGGGGGCCATTCAAGAATTCACAACAGCATTTATAGGGCCAAGCAGCACTTCTATTGGCTATGGATGAATCAAGATATAAAGAGGGAGGTGATGCAGTGTGAAATATGTCAGAAATGTAAAGGGGAGCACGTGCCCCACCCCAAATTACTTCAGCCCTTATCAGTGCCTTTACATGAATGGAGTGCATTGGCATGGACTTCATAGAAGGTTTACCTAATTTAAAGGATAAAGATATTGTTATGGTGGTAGTGGTAGTGGTAGTGGATAGATTTGCAAAATATGGGCTCTTCATTGCCATTTCCCATCCTTTCACAGTCGTTATAGTTGCAAGAAGCTTCATTGATGTTGTGTTTAAACTCCATGGATTACCACAAAGTATTGTATCTGACAGGAATAAAGTCTTTACAAGCAAGTTTTGGCATGAACTATTTCAACTCATGGGCACCCAACTCCACTTATTCTCTGTTTATCACTCTCAATTAGATGGGCAAACTGAAAGACTCAACCAGTGCCTAGAGATGTACTTAAGGTGCATGATACTCCAATATCCTAAACAGTGGAGAAAGTGGCTTTCACTGGGAGAGTGGTGGTATAATACTTCCTACCATTCCTCTATAAGAATGACTCACTTTGAAGCCCTTTATGGAACCAAGCCACCTCAATTGTATTTGGGACCATATCAGCAATCAAATGTTGCAGCTGTGGAAGAGTGTCTTCAACAAAGATATAGATTAAATCAGCAGTTGAAGGAGAATCTTTCCCAGGGAAGTGCCGAAATGAAATTATATGCGGATAAGAAGAGGTCAGGTCTTTTGATGAAGGTGATTGGGTTTTCCTCAAACTCTACCCCCTACAAGCAACAATCCGTGGAGCACAGGCAGAATTATAAAATGGGGCAAAGTATTTTAGTCTGTACCAAACTATCAAGAAAATAGGCACATTGGCTTATCGGTTATCTCTCCCAGCCACTTCCAGAATCCACCCGGTCTTCCATGTCTCACAGTTGAAGAAAAAATTGGGTGATAGAGCAATGTTAGCATTGTAATTACTAGACTAAACTCACCCACACCAGCCAGCACACTTGCCTCAAGCCATATTACAAACCAGGGCAGTAAGAACACGAAATCGCACAGTAACACAATGTCTTATCAAATGGTCAGATTTACTTGCAGATAGATCAACGAGGGTGGATGCTGAACGGATTAAATCGAAATTGGGGACAAGATCAAAATGAGGGAGGTTGTGAGGAGAAAAATCAGTGGAGAAATAAATGGGGAATGAAGAAAACCAGATCAATGGGGAAAATGAAGGAAACTAATTATATTAATTAATACTTGAAGTAGAGGTGACATTGTTTTGGCATTACGTTAAATTGTAAGAATTGTAATTAAGCCTTTTACTTTTTTTCTATTTTACAAATTGGGAATACGATTTCACTTTTGGGATATATTTATACAACCCTTGTGCGATGAAGGGGACGTCTGTAATGTCTGATATTTCTGTTGCTAAATGGATTGAATTCAATTCAGTTCCATCTTCCTCTCTTCTTATATTTTGTCATTTATCCCTTCCCCGTTTCTTTTTTGAATTGGTTCCCAGATTCAGTTTTCAATTGAACAACTTCAGTGTTGAGTATAGTGGATAAGAAGCCATAGCTGTAAATCCTAACTGTGACACCTGACTTCCTAATTGTGTTCCCAACTCGCAACTTATCTCTCAGTTGCTCCATTCGTCTCACCTCCACCAACCCCCACTGTCGTAGCCGTCGCCACCATCTTTCTTACGAAAATTGCAACGTTCTACTACCAAGCACCAATAAATTACCAAAATGTCCCCAAATCACCACCTTTCACAATTTCTAACTCTCCGACCTTACCAGAACCCATTGAATCCAAAAAAAAAAATAAAAAAATATTGAAAATCAAGACATGGGTCTTGAGAAAAAAAGGATCTTGAAGAGTTCTAAAGGTAATGTTACCAAAAGTAAGAAGAGAGTGTATTACAAGGTGGTGTTTGATGGTGGCGAGTTTTAGGTAGGAAATGACGGATCCGAAGGTAGAGGAATGTAGGATGTGCTTTAAGCCATGTGAGAGGAGGATTATGGTTGAGTGTGATGATTTTTAGAATGAGTTTCATTTAAAGTGTTTGAGGCCGCTAAATGATGTTTCAGAAAGGGATTGGATTTGTAATTTTTGCAACACGTGAAAGTCGAGGAAAATACAAAGATGAGGTTGTAAGGAGAGCGGAGCCTCTGGGTGGAACTATGTTGTTAGCGAAATGGTGGTGAGTTTCGACGACGACAGTGACGACGGTGGTGGTGGTGGTGGGAGGAGAAGAGTGTAACGGGGAGAGTTAGGGGTTTTGTTAATTTTTAATTATTTATTTGGCACTCGTTTGTATTTTTTGTTTTTTTGAAATATTTAATATTACAATTGAAATTAATTCTTTATTTTTTTCCTCTTTCCTTTTTTTATTTAAATAGGAATGTCTTTTAGTCGTTTCACAATGATTTATTGAGAAAATGGGTTTGTCCGCACTTCAAAATTCATACGTGGAGTTTTTCGTTAATTCGAAAAGGTGGGGTACTTGACGATAGATCCATATATTGGGGGTATTGCGACAATAAGCCATGTATTTCTACGCGTCCTTGAGCTTTCAGACATTTCCTTTTCTCTCTCTCTCTCTTTTTTTTTTCTTTTTTCTGTTTTTCTTTTTCAATTTATCAATGGCTATTTATTTACATATCATTTTGTATGGTATTGATGTCAAAATGAATTTCACCTGAAAAAAAAATCTGCAACAAGAGTTTGGCCACCTTTTCTTAAAATCTTCGAAACAGATATTCATAAATTTGTCACTTGCGCCCTGTTTGATGTACATTAAAATGAAAAGAATGCATTTTTTTGTGATGTGATGGTGAATATGTGGTTGAAAGAGAAGAAAAAATTATTGATGTGATGAAAAATATTATTTTATTGAAGAATGTGTGATTGAAAATGAGTAGAAGAATTAAAATGAAAATTATAATGTTTATAGATTCTATATGATGCAGCAACTAGTCTTATCATGACTTTGACAACGAGTAAAAAGCAATTTGTGTCAAGTCAGTATTGACGCATGCAATTATCAACGTAAACACATGCAATTATCAAGTTTGACCTTCACTATAACTTTGTGGTGACAACCGTCCATGATAGATAATAGCAAGTGGCACTTCGCGAGCAATATTGACCATTATTTCATCCAAGGGTCCGTTTGATTNTCAGTATTGACGCATGCAATTATCAACGTAAACACATGCAATTATCAAGTTTGACCTTCACTATAACTTTGTGGTGACAACCGTCCATGATAGATAATAGCAAGTGGCACTTCGCGAGCAATATTGACCATTATTTCATCCAAGGGTCCGTTTGATTACAATTGTGAAAAATGGGTGGAAAGAAATGAATTCCAGATAAAGTAATTGCCAAGAAATTGTTTTGCAAAGAATTGTTAATTAAGCATATTTGAATTGTATAATTTTTGACACGGAAAATTTTAAAATTTTGTATTCGTTTTGGCTTTATTTTACATGAAAATTGTCAATTAATGTGATAATTTTTTCACAATTGGTTATAAAATTTGTTTCAATTGTCAAAAGGTTAAAAAAAAAAACGAAAAAAAAATTTCTAAAAAATCATTTTTTCATCAAAGTTTAGTGTTCGTTTGACTTTGTTTTATATGGAAATTATCCATTAAAGTGATTTTTTTTTTTTTTACAATTGGTTATGAAATTCGTTTCCATTGCAAAAATAAAAAAAAAATGCAGTCAACTGGAA